>LUCM01001442.1:125831-135974 GCA_008360955.1 Fasciolopsis buskii | reverse complement strand
ACAGATCAAACGAACTAGTTGTGCACCCATCTTTTTCGTTTGATCTGTAGGAAATATTCAGGAAGGCTTTGAGCACAACCTACGGAGCTTTATTACTTGGTACATAAATCAGGATTTCATGAAAGATCCCATCACTCTTCAAAAAGATGACTGGAGAATTACTATAAATTATTATGAATATTTATTCGTCATTCTGTGCATCCCTGTGGATCCAACGCGAAACCAAAGCACTCAGCTGCACTAATAAATGGCGTGTATTCATCACTATGAGATAAACATCATTTCCGGTGCTTGAGTAATCGATCTGTTTTGACAGCGATAACACCACTTCTCGGGTATTTGGTTACGTCATACTTTTGGGCCACGACAACTTAAGATTAAATCGTTTTTGTATACACAAGTCCGATTGGTGTGGTCGAATGTACAATGCTTCAGTCGCACACGAAATGACACTTCTTACTAGATTCGAGAGATTGTGAGAAGCAACTCTGAAAGAGTCATCGACGGTTGCTGAATGTTCCGCATTGACACTGTTTTGCACTGTGGAACTTCGGACAGCTTTCATCATCGCCATCAAGAGTCACACATGTGGGTGATCCTAAAATCGTTTGATCAACTGCTGACTTATATGATCCAAGTAAGCGCCTCCACAGGAGCACGTGATAAATCTGAAAAATCCAAATAGAAGTGATAGACAATGACAGGTGACAGGTGATCGAATGAGGTGAATGGAATACTCCTAATTTGACAGCGTTGAATGTGACTTGAAGTACCTTTGTGAAATTTTCATCGTGACCATCCTAAATGCTGATGATGGATCATCCTTTACCGGAAATATTGTAAACTGCTTTCCGTTGGTTTGTTTTCATTTGTTTGAGCTCCTGTAGCACTGCTTCTAGCCTTCTGTCGGGGCAGATCTTCCCTACCTTTCCGGCTAACCAGTACACCAGGTTTCCTTTAGATCATACTGGGAAGGCTCCGTAAAAATTAAAGTGCTGTCCAACACATTGATTCTCACAAGCTTAACACCAGTGCATCAGAAGCATAAGTTTCGTTTCCAATTTAAACTGCGTGACTTCAGAAGAACAAAGTTCGCAAACGGATCAGTCGACCTAGCCCGCATTCTGCCTGAATGGTGTGCACTGATATCCCTCGTTTCTGAATGGATAGTTCAATAAATGGACTTTGTCAGCTGGTCCTAACTGGGCACTTTAATTTTCGATTGTAAAACATTTTTGCACATTCTTTGTACTTTTAATTGCGTATGGTAGAACCACGTCTTTGGTTGACCTATTCTGATAGCTTTCTTCGATTTTCAGTTTTTTTCTCATGCATCCTTGGTTTGTGATGATCACATGCTCCGAATCGATCAGAAATTTAATATTAGAATACTGGAATACGCTTCAACATTGTGTATTACCAACACGTTAGTGTTTAGCTGACCACACGAACGCGGGAAATGAAGCACACATGGAACTCAGTTTATCCAGTGGCATACGAAACATCGGTGCGAATGAATAAGATGGGTCTTGATGATCGATCTGTATACAATATTTTTTATACTGTCGAACCTTAAGTTTTGGTTGTTTGTTTGTTTGCCCATGCGGACTAATTGTCTATTGGATTAAACATTCGGACACGATGATCTTAGCCTTCCTGCTAACCAATGGGCCAACACATCTTCATTTTCGCAATCCGAACTTCCACTTACCTCTCACGACCATTTTACTGGTGAGCATCAATTCACCGTCTCCTTCCGCGTTAACAGCTCATCTGTTGAGAGCCCACCTGAAGTTTTCGCGTGTTCGTTTCCATTTCTCATCCATTCAGCTTGTATTATAGGGTGCTGTATACCATATCATTTGTGATCCATTAAAATGGTATTGGTTAATCCGCGCTTGTTTGAGGAATCCCACGGGAGGATATCCGGAGCACCGAAGGTTAGGGTTGAACCATTTTTTCATAGATGCATATTCGTGTCAATACCACGCTAAATGCGACTGAAACTGAGGTATCCAGTAAGGGAAAGCAATGGCGGATCCAAACCAGCGTAACCGGTGGCCGGATGTAGAAGGATCACAACAGTCAATATGTTATCTACCTTCCTCATTAGATCTTGGCATCTGATGTTAAGCACACCTGGAGAATGTTTTACTAATAACGAACAGAGAGAGAGATCTGTTTCTCTACTGGAGACCGCCTTCGTGTCTTTATTCCTGATTTGACAATTCTTCGCTTCGGATAGCCGACATCGGACCCTAAGCAGGAGACCAGAGACTTTGGTCGTTCTCGCAGTCCCGTTGTCATTGCTGATCGCTCGCTTCCTTTTTTTGTTATATAGCAACCTACAGTGTTTCAGGGGCATGTCTGCAGACGTTAAAGGTCTACCGATACTGAAGAAACCTGAGTGCACAATACATTTGGAGATAGCATGCGATCGTCATTAGGTGACACTAAATAGGCATACAGAACTTTACACCATTGGAGTTCACGCCTGATGGGTTTGGGTTGCAAACTCCTAAGCTTTTGACTATTCTTCCAGTGGTTCTGCGCTCTCACCCACATTATTTTGGAACTGTTTCAAAATTACTCGGAATTATGACAAGTTTATTTCCAAGTATCCTTCAAATGACTCATTGCGATCTCGTTTGTGTAGGTTATTCATCTGACATGGACACATTTGCGCTTAGGTTCAGTAAAGTGCATTAATCATCTATGCACTGTTCTTCAGTCTGGGAACACATGTTTTCTCAGGAAGTCTTGTGAAACCGAGGAGTGTTATTGCCAAATTCCGAATGTTTTCAGTGTAACTGCGAATAATCTGCATATAATTCCAAAATAATTTGAGAGATAACTCTGTCAGAAAGAATACTTGAAAATTTGTTGGCATGACAGACCAAAGTAGAAACGCAGCACATAAGACGATGACAGAATAAAGACTGTTCGGATGTAAGTGAGGAACCTGAAAAGAGATTGGTGAGCATGCCCCGGAGTTTCGAAATGGCATCAGAATAGTACTGTGACCTTGTAACATTGACTGCCAGTAAGCTAGTTTGGTTTTGTCCCATAGTAGTGAGTTTCATAAATGCACGAAACAACTTCCCTTGAGGGCGTAGGATGCATTGGAATGGCTTTCGGACCAGTAAAAATGCATTCAGAAAGATATATGAAGAAACGAGTTTGTGAAGCCTTTGATTTTGGATAAGTTCGAACGAGCATGTGAACATGCCCGGCACGTTGGCGCCGCGCATATTCTATCAACTAAGCTCCCAGACCATACTGATAGTCAACTTTAAGCGCCACCGAATATCCACGCAACTTATACAAACCCAAGACGTTTTGAAGAGGTCAGAGTTCTTCACTTTTGGATTATAACTGTATTTTTTCAATCTTCCAACTTCAATATTCATGTTCACAATAAGCATTCATTCAGATGAAAGAATGTTGTTCGACTGTATTAGCACGAGAAGGACTACACAATACACTGACCGTTTGCCTGAACAAGGCCACGACACTCATCCAGTTCGATCGTTGGACAACATGAGCAATTCTAGATGTTGCCAAATACTACTGATCGGCACTAACTTGGATATTTCAATTCCTAAAGAAAAACTTAGACAGATTAGGTGAATAAATGCATTGACAAGAATTGTACAACAGCGGCTGGTTATACACGCTGTGCTCCTTAGTCCACATTTGCAAATGGATTAGGAAGATATGTGGAAAATGCTATGAAATTATGTGCTTTGATCAATTTAGTTATGTTGCCTTCGTGAGGCCAATGGGTCGTGCATCAGTCATCCCAAAACAAAGAGGGGCTGGACTCTCTGATCAATTGGTCACACTGATGACAAGTGAAAATTCCGCGGGATTTAAATTGTGAATTATATAAGGTTAATAACACATCGTTGTTGGTAGATGTAATGCGCCAACGTTTCAACTACCTTGGGTAGTCTTTCTCATAGCAAGTTTTATAATCAAACGTTGGCGCATTACATCTAACAACAATGTTGTGTTATTAATTTTATATCATTCACAATCAAAAGCAATACATGGCGCATCGATTTTTTGATACACTCCGTGGGATTTAACTTTCCACCACATTGGAACTTGCGCGCTTCTATGTCGCTTCAAGTTACAAGGACATTGTCTTCGATCCTTTGAGCTAAAGAACACATCCCGCACAATAAACTCAAAAGCAAAGCATGGATGGATAGGACACAAACAGTTATATCCACGCATGTACATGAAATCAGTCAGCTGGTATATGTTCCCTAATAAAGTGCGGATATTTGAAATAGGCATCTAAGATAGTTCGCAGGCCTAACGTAACCGACTCTTGCCAGGTAGATTATGTCACTGTCTCCCCCAACACAGGCCAGAGGTTGGTTTCCCAGATCTCCGGTCCCTTTGGTAGTAATTGTGAATTAGCCGTCCCCCGGCGGGTGACGAAGTCCAACCTATTGAGCGTTTTAGTGGTTCTATACCACTCAAAATTTCAGGGTCACGGTTGCTGATTCCCTCTTCCCTCTGATGTACGGTGTGTTCTGGCGGTTGTGGAGCTGTCCATCCTAACATACTCATGCTTCAAGCAGGTCATTAAAAGCCTGCAATTTAGCATGGATTTCCCGTCGGCTATTAGTTCGTTTATGGAGGATGTGTATAATTTCAAATCACACATTTCGTCACTGGACTGACAAATTCATCGTAAAGGAAGCGACGGGGTCGGACAGGGGAGAGGCGAAAATAGATGCAGACTTGAAAGACTCGTCCGTTTAGGGATAGTTTATCTAACCGTGAGAATAGTCACAAGGATCAAACCTCATTGCGCATTTGCAGATTGGATTTCGTTTTTCTCTACCCCTGGACGGACCACACGTTTTCGGGAAAGAAGTTCACAAACAGCCGAGGCAGTGGTTTGTTTGTAATAGTCCGGTTAAATGTCACAGACTGTCCAAATTCGAGTCGACGAGATTGCCTTCTTCCGGATATGCTTCAAATTATACGGAGAACAGAAAAAGAATGACGGATACGAATCTCTTGGAGGTTATACGGACAGCTGTTGAATTTGTGTCCATTCATTCTGGTCGAATGTCTCGTTTATACATCTGTACTAACTGTATATTTCCGAACTAGAGAGTGATACAATAGAAACTTCGATTTACCAACAAACGTGCTAATTCGACTTGCCTGTGTGACTAGGTTCTCTGTAGCGCGACCGATTTTGGCGTTAGAGATAACCGCTAAGACCTCGTCCGTTAGTAGAGTATGCTGAACACCGTACCCTGTACGTTGCTCTTCTCGTGAGCAGACTGAATGCGGAACGGGTCGGGGTGGAGAGGATGTGACATGCAAAGAAAAAGATTTACATTTTGGTGCTTATTTTTGGTCAGCACATTTTCAAGGGATTGCTCAACCACTGTCAGTATCCAACTCACGATTAACAAACCGTGGAAATGTACAGCTTTGTAGTGCTGTTATGGATTCCCATTGTTCAGTTCGACACTGATGCTGTCTTATGGATTCTGTGAAAATCTCGGAATAATTTGCTTAGCCTCGAATTAGAATTATGAGCAAACAGTGACGATTTTTTGCAACGAATGGTTTTGGCCTGAAGGTGAGCATAAAGTTCCGTTTAACATAATTCAGGATAATCTACAAATCTCTGTTATCTCAGGTACTTGGAGAGTGATTTCTTCTTGGTCGTTCACGAAACTATTTCGATCTCATTGATACCCGAGTTTGGCTCTTGGTGTCATAGTCCGTATGATCAGAAGTACCCAGGTAAACAGTACGCAAATAGAACAACGTGTAGAGCTGCGGTCTTTGGTTAGCAAGCAAATGGAGTCCAATTGCAAAAAATGCATAAATTTCAATCATTCTAATTCACCCTAGTATGCCAACACAATTGTCATTATTCGTGGTTCGTTTGCCATATCCTTCAGTATCTCCTACTCACTGGGTGACAGATTTTGGATCCAAACAGCGAAGCCCTGGGCGAAAAGTTGGATTATATACGTCTGTCATCGGTTGAACTACGAGTGAATTTTCCACTCTGTTAGAGGAACGGGACCATGGACACGGTAAGGTAGATGTATTTCCTGCCGAGTATCACACCAGCTCCAACCCACGAAGTTGGATATCATGTGAAAGAATACTAATGTTCAAATTATTCTTTACCTACGTAAAAAAGCAACGCGAACAGAAATGTGATGTATAGCATCACTACATACAAAACTGTAAGTTGATAATGAGTTCTACAAACGGGTCGATTGTACCAATCATACGCCTGTCATATTTTTAGTTTAGTAGTATAAAAAGCATCGCAGAATGCTCATTTTTCTTTTACAATACATTATTTGCTTGCCGGTAAGAAGTATGCAATGAATGTGTCGAAATGATTGAATCAGACCAAACAAATAAACGTCCGAAATCCGGAGTCTGGACTGCTTGTGCGTACATGCCCGAAGTGAAAGAAAAATTGTCTCAACACAGGCACATTAGAACCCGTGTATGATGAGTGGCAATGCTTGAACATGCTCTCCCGATAACCCGTGAACACACGAAAACAATGTGCCAAGAAACTTTTTTCATATGGTGTCAAGTTGTCGTATTTTATACATCGAAATAATGCTAGCATGAATGCGAAATGGAATAAAATAGTCGTACAACATTGTTTTCCAGTAGATGATTCGTGAGATGTAAACGTTCGTTCGTACGATCCAAATGACCTGCAATTTGAGACCAATGATAACACAAATCTGTTGAACTTTGTTAATTGCGCATTTTTCATTTCCTTCCTCCTCCTTTTCCCCCTGGGACCAGTTTTCAAACATCCGTTTCCAAGTGTCTGGACTTATCTAGCTCAGAAACACTATTCTGATCGTGAATACATTCAGTCAGTCTAGGTTCTTCCTTCAACAATTTCCACCACAACGTCTACATTGATTTAAACCTGAATTATCATGGACCATTGGCCATGGGCGTAGACGTTGATGTTCAGACCGGTGAATAATTAGTCACGATTTGCAAACTGACCGAAAAAATCTTTACAACCTCACCGTATGTACTTGTCTCATTCCGTAAGACGGAACTGCGCACCACTTTACACAATCGTTACACAGGCAGTGGTACTGGTTTTCCGCTCCATAGATTGTAGTCAGTACTTTCAACCATGCTCACTCGTAGCAATCAAGAAATGACCGAGCATACTGAGAGACAGAATGTGGAATGCGGAAAAGTACCAAATGATTGACAATCCGAAAGGTTCCAACTGGTCTGGATACGCTTCACCCTAGCTATCAGTGTTTCAATCTCATCGTCTAAGATTAGTGGAAGTAAACCTCATTGAGCCTTCGCAATGTATAAGATGTGGAGACTGCCCTGTATTTTGCTTGCGCCCATATTTGTGTGTGTGTGTGTGTGTGTTTGTGGGGTGGGTGAGAGTGACAGGGAACTAATGACATCCAGTAAAAACCTTAACAACTCGCAATTGTCAATCGCTAATGGTGCACACACCTGCTTCCTTGAGTCCTAGAGAAAGAAACAATAAAAGCATGTGTAAAAAATACTAGGTGTTGAATAAGAAATCCCACGAGTCACCTGTTTGACTGACTAATTGCATTGTTTCGTTCTGAAATATCGACAGGCGGAATTAAGTACTTAACGAATAACATTTGTTCATAGTTTGTAGTTTTAATTATATCATCAAGCAAAGTCGTCGAAAGGCACAAATTCCATTCACTCACCAGGTTTCGTGACATATCCACGTTTGTTTGAAATTTCTTAAGAACCAGTATCTTATGGGTTCATTTTCTGGGAGAAAGTCGCAGAAAAAGGTAACAGAGAAACAAAAAGGGTGAAGTAAAACTAGTCCACGGAATATCACTTGCATTGGATCTGTCTGGTCTGTCACAGTAATACCAATTTGCCCGGTTTTGTTGTCGACATCTAGTTTGTCACGTGACTCGTGCCCGTTATCCGAATTCATAGCAATGTGATTACATGGCCGAAATGTCATGCCAGTACTAATCGGATTAGTTGAACTGACAATCCTATGGACAGTTCAGAGGGTTCTGATCATTTTCAGAAGCATGTTTGACAGTGATAAAGTACATCAGTTTGCAGCTGACACCGTTAAATACAATGCATCCGACAACCAATCACTAAGTCACACTGACAAACTTTAAGTATATATACATATGTATTCATACAGCACTTAAATGTGCATGTCATGTAAAACAGACAATAGTATTCTAACTGATCAGTGTGATATAAACAGAGTAAAGCATTTTGAAAACTTCTTTTTGTTTACCATACACGATATTTTGCTTGCTTCTATGTTTCTGTGGTCTTCTTGTGCATGAAGGTGCAGTCATCGGCGAGCCACCAAAGCCTTCGAAATAGTGTTGATGCCACTGACTCCGATTTCTGCGCCTGTCTGTTAATACGTCTAACAAACCCTTGTCTACCAAGCCACTTCTCCAATTCTATTTAGGATGCATGAATAGAAAGTGGGGAGGTAAACACTGAGCAGCCCTCGGCAAGAATTGGCCCAACCACCGTGGCTAAAAGAGACAGACTTCCTGTAAGCTAGGCATATTCAACTTTAAAGGTTCTCTTTGGAAAGATGTTGCCACTGTGCCGGTGTGATTCATCGCAGACACCAGTGGTCGAACAGAGTCAGCCAGCTAATAAACCTTTTAGCCGGGAAGGTTCTGCATCCACACACAAACGGAGGCATTGTAAACCTGACGTCGTATTCCTAATATATGTACCTTACATTGGTAAAAAATAAAATGGCCTTTGACTAAGGGAACGAGATTGTTTCCGAAATTTTTGCCTTACAAGAAAACAAAGCTGTTGACATTTTCCTAGAGTCAGCTGTCGCTGCAACATAATTACCCCATTTCTTTAGAAACGCCCCATGAATATGCAACGACCGCCGAAGTTCCTGACTCTTCAGTGGGCGTAGTTCTATTGGAATCTTCGTCTTTGTCAGGAAATCGTCTGATGTCAGCCACAAAGGAGTGGAAGCAACAGGTGGTTACCTCGGCTGAGAATGGATGTGATCTGACCAGCGTTCAAATCCTATTAGGTTTCTCGGTTTGTCTAGCCAAAACCTGATTTTCGAGACCTGGTATAGCGAATCAGTTGTCGGAAGCAGAAGCTACTTCCGTGTCGAAGAATAGACGACTTGATAACCAACAGGTCTCAGGATCATCGGGCAACTGGAGTTTGCAGCATCTTTTTAGTGCCTCATATCAGTGAGAATAGGTCTGTCAAGCAGCAGCAAATTGCTGACAGAACTCCAACTTCTCCAGGTTTGCCAGACCAGAACCCAAATGCATAGATCGGCATAACATCACTGCGATATTTTTGTCTACTTAGAAGATATCCGTACTGGAGATAGCATTTCTCTAAGGGCCAAGTATTCATCCTCCGACAAATGTTAGCATCTGGATGAACTTTCCAAAAGCTTACGATTTTTTGTCCTTGATCTGAACTCGATACTCGACGTAAGCATCCATGCATTTCTGTGTTGTTGTCAGTCATCGAAGGATTTTTCAGTGAAATACATTTCACTTGACCAGTCTCTATTAGAGCAACCGAAGTCGAGTTCGTGCTTGGGTACGGAAAGAGTATCGTGGAGTTTAAGCGCGACCGAGTAACATCAAAGCATTTCACCCGTGACTGACTCTGTTCACCGATTCTCTTTTATTTCGTATATCTGAAGGAGATGTAGAAAGGCTTGGGATGAATATACGCCCAATATATTTGTCGGCCTGAAGATTTAGATCGCTGGACTGAAACACTTGTGGCGTCGGCCTGATATTTCACTGAATCTGAAAGTTCGTGTGTACTGTGCCGCAGTCTGCTCAGTTCATTTCTGTTGTATGGTTGCAAGACATGGAGTATGCATGTGGGCGATGTTCGTCGGTTAGAGGTTTCCGACCACCTATATCTACGTAGTATGGTTAGGATTGGATGGAGTGACCGGGTGAGTAATGTGGAGGTGAGGAATCTAATACTAGGTGCCGGTTCTCAGAATAACTTATTTCAGCTTATGAAACTTAGTAGACTGTGCTGGTTGTGATTGGGTCACGTGTTGTGTATGTCGAACACTCGCCTACCATGCCGTGC
>LUCM01001442.1:94620-118358 GCA_008360955.1 Fasciolopsis buskii | reverse complement strand
CAGGTTGCTCTTCAGTGTTTGTAGTCCTTCGTGTGTTTTGTTCGATTCTATCTAGACTTCAACAAAGGGATTATAACAAAGAATTTCCGTTTTTTTTGTTAGAGGACGAATTTATTCATTCCTGAAATTATTTTGCTTAAAATAGCCATACGAGTTTTGCCGTAAGTCAGCAAAAATTTTTTGCCAGATTCGTCTAGCGAGAATACCATTTCTGAAAATGCGGTCTAGAAGGGTGAGTTAAAAGGCAGCCGAATGCATAAATGAAACTACATATTAATCAGATATCATAATCCGTGCCAATAAATAAGGACACCGAAGCGTTAACACATTGGTCCGGCTTTTAATCAGTGTTAGAAATGTACTTTTGAGTGCATTTAACTCTTAGCATCATTTCAAAAGTGCTTGCATTGGAGCCAGTAGAATCAACCGTATTCCACCGGATGTTCGGCTAGACTTCGGTTGTTCCCAACTTATGAGGGTTCGATGATCGCTGGACCTACCCGGGTCTACTAGGAGCAAAAATGACTGCAATGTCTCTTCCCGTTAGTTTTCATATACCACGAAGTTAATCACTCGTTGATATCAACCACCATCTGTTCATTAAGAAACCGAGGAAGCACTGTACATATTTCTACTCCGTGTTAAGAATCGTCAGCAGTGCATATCCACAAGAATCGAACTGGGAGACGATCCCGGGAGTGAAACATTCTGAGCCGAACCCCTTGAATATTCTGTTACCGGAAGGACTCTCAACCGCTCAGTGAACTTTGCCGCATAATGATATTGCACTTATCCGTTGCTTATATGCACGACCACGGGCCGCTAACGCATTGCAATCGACATCAGCTGATAGATGGCTTTCTCCGCAACCAGCTTAAGATTGACAGAGACTTTCATATTAGACAGTTCATGTGAGCCTTCAATAAAAGCTTGGATGTTTATCTTCCGTTTTAGACTAGACCATTTAAACGCAATATCCGAACGCTTAAAACCAAAATCAAAATTAGAACAACTACTTAATGTTGTTACTGTGTAAGTCAAACAGACACGATTACAAAAGCTGCATCAGTGATTAGTGAATTTATTAAACCACGGGACCAGGTCACACTAGTTCGGCGGACGTCCAAATCACAGTAGGCATCACAAACCGTGAGTCAGATAAACCATGCGGACGAAGGTCAAGTTAATGCAAACTACAAACAGGTCATCAGTCACATAGCTACTATTAAGCTAAACCATAAGATGGTAACGTGAGAGAAAATAGGCACGGAAACAAAAATCGGTTACCAGCGCATAAGTCTGACATACTGCACCAAAACACAAGCATATCTGGGAGAAAAGTTGTCGGAAAATGGAAGTCCTCTTCATGTGGTATGGTTGAAGCACAAGCACAGTGGAAAGAGCATGCCCATTTGCCGATAGCATCCACTAGAACACAGGTGCGTAGGAATCGTTTCCTCTGATTATGAGACTAAGAAAAACGCGGAACTACTTGAGGTCTCTACCGCCCCCCCCCTCCAGTACAGGTAATGTAGAAGAGTAACGAGCCGAGTGAAAGCGATTTGTTGTTTGCCGACAAAGCGAACCTGGTGCTAGAATCTTTGACCATCTAATGGTGACCAACGGCAAATCGACTAGGCCACGGTCGGTCTACGGTAGATCTTCATACAAACGTAAATTAGGGTGTGCCATTGAGAGCAATCTAAACCACCGCGTTTGTCAGTTTTACCTAAAAAAGTCACTTTCGACTTTTAGGTAATATAGGGCGTATAGACTGATACACCAAGGCAGTCAAACATTACGGATTGCGGTTATCATTCAAGTTCACTAAAGATTCTGACAATTGTTTAATTTGCAAGGCAACCCATGATGATGTCATTTAAGATTGTACAGCTGGGGTAATGTCGTCTTAATAAGTATGATTTTCAAGATCAGCAGAAACAGCTCGTAGCCCGTATTGATCGGTTTAATCTGGTAAGATCGGAAAGTCTTGCAAGCATTGCTGATGGGCGAAACGTGTTTGACACCAGGTTTGAAGCGCCAATATCATTCAGTGTTAAACAACAAGGTCATCATCATCATCACCATCGTTCAGCGTTAAACAGCAAGGCAAGCCCCACTGACCGCTGCCTCCTCTCCTGAGTTACACGTTTCCATAAAAAGAGTGAATATTCAAAAGGAACAGGGAGTAGACCTGGAAAGGCGGGAAGAGATAAGATACTGCTGCAGCCAACACACGGAACACAGACTAACTGTACAAACACACGTGTTTTCAATCATTCTCATTCGATAGAAAATAAAAACACGATGACCACTGTTCACGGTTTACTGCCACACCATCCCGTGTCTTCAGACAGCTAGTTGACGAGCCTTTCGGACCCCAACCACGAAGACGTGAGATACCCACTTTACCTAGATTCACTGTACATTTTCACATTCCACGCCACCAAGTCACATGTTAGTCTTCACGTATCTTATTCCAATCCATGTGAGCAACCTAAAATAGATGACGTTATGTTGAACGAATGTTCGCCACGTACTCCATCCGACCCAACCAACGAATTATGCTGTGCTCAATATGCCGAGATAATGTTTCCAGAACAAACGCGTAATACTAGAATTCCAACATTCACATCACTGAATGTGCTAACCCAACAAACCCTCACGATACTACATGGACACTGGTAATGGAAATCCTTCAAACGACGAACATGTTCAGCATACTATCTCCGGTTCAAGCAATCATACGATAGAACCGAGCGCACTGCAGCACATTACACGTGCCCATCTCGACTGCAGTAATTCTGTATCCTTCAAAATTTCATTTTCACCTTTGTCGGCTAATCTCTTGTGCTTAATGAACCCTGTAGGTTAACGGGGATTCTCCTCAAATTAAATGTTCTACAAACGGGTCACAAATTGGTGAATACTTTAATCAACCACACCGTCGCTCCATGTTTCATTTCTGAATCAACCGGGTGAATAAACACCAACAGGGCGTTCGTAATGATTATAAATTTATGAACTTGAATGCGTACGTTGTATTCTTTCTCACTGTTTTGGGCCTTCATATCTTACCGATTTCCTTGTGAAAATATCCAGGAATGGTGTTCTCATGTGGCTAAGATGCGAAATTCCCAAGTATTTATTAGAAATTAAAAAGTATCCTAAGGTCCAACGAATTCCAAGAAACAAACGAGATTGTTGGAACGTTTTTCTATCCTCTTTATTGCTAGTCCAAATCACATCAGACAAACTATTTTTATTCCTAATAAATTCCAAATAACAGGCGAAAAACTATTCGATCACTGTCTTTGAAATTATGTAAATTTCTAAATTGGCATTTGACTTTTGCTTTAATTTGATCTCGTTGTCCCTGGGCAAGTGACCTCTGTGTGCCGACAAAAGATTGGGTCATCCGATGCGAATCACATCCGGATACCGCTTCCCTTGATCCTATAAAATGGCGAACACCCAAGGATGGAGCTGCAATAAATGTTCCGCCGGATTCAAGTCAGTTATCGGCGTCGGTCAGGTGTAAACGCGGCAATTTTAGTTCCAGTGACCCAGAACAAAGCAACGCAGTTGGAATACATCTGCATTTATTTTGCAATGTTCCGACTTTAGAAGACGTTAGAGCCAAATATCGCATCTCTCTTCAAGTTTATCATCATTCCTAATCACCTTTGTAGGTGGAGTAAATGAGTTTTACTGAACCCATGTATGATTTAACATTCATAATGCACAAACGCATATCCATATATATATATATATATATTTAGAGTTGAGAAGGCGTACACTGAGTTAATACGTTTATCGTGACGTTTCGATCCAAACTAGGACTCGTTGTCAAACGTGAATATATATATATATATATATATATGTGAACCCATGCAACCAAAGTCATATGAACGCCTTTCGCCTCAGCAAGCAACAGCAAGGTAAAATAATGATTAAGGTTGCATCCCCTTTATACCAAATCATTTCGATGGCAAGCCGTAAGCTCTGGAGTTATCTATCGGGCAAATAGACTTGATATATAATCGATATCCCATTTCAACCAGCGCATTAATATCTTAACCATGAGGCATCAGGATCTCGCGACATTGGACACAATGAGGTTTGTTAACGACAAATTAATGCATGCATTGCTAGAAATCAGACGTCAATAAACAATGACAGTCGACGTGGTCGCCGCTGTTCTTCAGTAATATTTGGGACATTATTTCTATGGCGCCCATCACCTTCAGTACGAAATTGTTTTACCACCTACTCCAAGTAGTATTAGCGTTTTTATTTTGGCATCCCATGCCTGGGGAGATCATTAAATTATCACATGTGAGCATGTGCCATACTTTGAATAGGATCACGATTCAGACCGCGGTAAGACTTTATATACAGCATACCATGGATTCAAACGTGCTTTCATCCGATTAACTTCAACCTGAAAGAGAACCACTCTATGTAAACTAACTTGTTTATTGCATTGTAATAAAGTTGAGCATGGGGCTTCTTTTAGAGATGGTATCCTACCTTTCTTTCGTTCGGTATCTTCGAATTAATGGAATATCCCCGACACCGCAAAGACACCGCTATCTCCAACACGTTCGCTACTGATCTATTCGAAAGACTTTTTGCATTCTGTTCGTTCAACAGTGAACATCTTGAACTAGATTAGGAAGGTTAGACAATTTCTGAAGGAATCTCCCTCTAGGAATGTCCATTTTCAAATGGTTTTCTTGACACCACATATCATGCACTGATCACAAAAATTAACATCTAGCCAGATTGAGGTGCAATACAATGGTATTCGTCGCTCTATCGAGCTGCTAACCCATTCTCTAAGTCTGCTGAAGTTTGGAGCGCTTCATTCCGTTCAGACAATGTTGAATGAAATATACGTAATAATCCGCAACAGAATTCAGGAAAGAACTTTGATGGCAAAATGATCATGTGAACTTAAATGACTTTGCAGTAATTCTCCGATGTGATCGGATTCCTTCATAAAAACCGTCCTTTTGGCCTAGTTCATTCGTTTGTTGTAAGCTCCAATACTAAATTCTAAATTGGCGAAGGGTTTTTAACCACTTCATTATCGTCTACTTTGCTCACTACTTGATTGTCACGTTAAAAATGTGAATACTTTGCGCTTTTAAATGACCTTGCCCTGGAGTAATTTGTGATCCGAAGCAAGATGGCTCCAAATAACCTATTTCCGTCATCGAACAATCACGATTTTTGGACCCAAATAAATGCAAAGCGGCCCAATTATATCCAGTCCAAGAATACCGGCGTAATTGCAGGTGATATACCAGATCAAATGAGTTCTTATTCGACAAATGTATTTGTTATCATTTTCAAATTTGAACTGGGATAAACAGTTAAAACTTTTCAAAATGTTTATGCAAATTTCATGGTCCAGTAGGATTTTATTTTTCATGTTCGACCGAATTTGCCTAGGCAACCAAGGTCATCCGTGTTTACCTGGGCTTACTATAGTCTGCAATAAGATACAATCAACAGAATTCTGCAAAATAAATTCATGGAAGTTGCTAAACTCAAGTCATGACTCGCCGGTACTGGAACCGTAAGGTTAGAAGCAAGGGAAATTTTTGAATGCCTCGCGACCAAGGTGTGCCGGTATTTTGACTTTTAACACATTATGAAGGTAGCTTCAGCTGTTACCTTCGTTATTTCGGTGTCTAACTTGAATGAATGAAGCTGACTTATGCGATTAGATTAGTGCTTTCTCATTCGGTCCACAACAGGAGTTCCAACGAAATTAGCGATTAATCACGTACAGAACCTATACATCATTTTCACTTCGTGTCTCACTCAGTTCGAATCATTGTCATCCGTCCCGATAGCAGCTGACAATGTTCATATGTGGGTGACATGACAGATTGAAAGCGATCACCAGAAGTACGCTCGATTGTTGCTAAAAAAATTTTCTCAATCGAAATAGTTACATTTATCGGGCGAAAATGCACATCCCCTGTTGAATGCTGTTCATGAAATTGCAGTGAACTATAACGAATTTTGATCCCCAGGAAGATCGAATTAAAGTTGTGCTGAAACGGTTGAACGGAAAGGAGCATTTTATAAAAAATGTTCAGAGGTCACAAATCACTAACCAAAGTCGAATCTTAGTTCGTTAGTGAAAACCGCGTAAGACTTGTATGACTGCATCACTTTAGATATAAACCGTGTGCAATACAAATCCATCACTCCCAAATTGCGATACAGTGTTGCGATGTACGACTGGAAATAGAACGCCGTAAGTACTAAGTTATCTCTACCGAGAGTCATCGGTTTAACAAACTTCGACGGTAACAACTAAGACAAATGCCATCACTGATGATGTCTGATCCCATGTGGTTGCTCACAAGAATTTGCCTCTGTGATAGACTACTTCGTTGGAAATCTAGTCACTACGGAAGCTTCAACAAAGGGCCTAAAGAAAAGTGATGAGAAATAAAGTCATTAGTCACAGTGCAGTCAAGTTAATTAGACTTTAAAGGGCATACTGTCGTAAACCCTTCGCTGTGGCGAAACGTACTTGGTATAGTGTTCCTAAGGCTAAACTTCGAGCAGTAATGATCACTAAGGGAATCCAACTTTATATGTACATACGTGGCTATATACATAAATACACGGTCCCTACGACCTTCCCACAGTTTTCTTCAAATTGGATGAGGAAGCTCTGGTGAAATCACTAACATCCTTGCTTTATGATATTTGGAACAAGCAGCGTATTCCGTTTTTGTGGGGCGAGTCACTGATTGTATCCATCTTCAAGAAGAGCACACGGAGTGACTGCAGCAATCATCGTGGGATGTTTAATTCCGATAGTCACTAACGTGTTAGCCTCGACAATGCTGCGCCGTTTGACACCGATTCGCGAGAGTAATATCCGCGAACAACAGGCCGGATTTCGGTCAGGTCGAGGTTGCATCGACCAAATATTCACCATTCGACGGATACTCGAAACACGCCACACGCACCGCCGCCCTACGATCGTTGTCTTCCTCAAATTGAAAGGTGCTTTCGACTCCGTGGATCGACCGGCACTACTCAGTGCTCTCCACCGAAAGGATATGCCAGCGAAGTTTGTAAACCTGTTGCGAGCATTGTACTCGCATACCTATGGTCGCGTTAGGGTATAAGGTGAACTGTCACGTTCATTCGAAACAACTAGTGGCGTTCGACAAGGGTGTCTCATTTCTCCATTCTTGTTCAACTTCGTCATGGACGAGGTGATGGAAGATGCATTAGGAGGTCTCCGGGATGTAGGAGTCGAACTGGGAAATGGAGGGAAGCTATGCGACTTAGATTACGCAGTGGACGTCGTGTGCCTGTTGGAGCAGCTTAAGCAAGACTGAAGCACTTGTGGCGTCGGCCTGATATTTCACTGAAGTTGAATGGTCATGTCTACTGTGCCGCAGTGCGCTCAGTTCAGTTCTGTTGTACGGTTGCGAGACGTGGAGTATGCGTGTGGGCGATGTTCGTCGGTTGGAGGTTTTCGACAACCGATGTTTACGTAGTATAGTTAGGATTGGATGGAGTGACCGGATGAATAATACTGAGGTTAGGAATCTGGTATAGGGTGCCACTTCTGAGAATAGCTTGTTTCAGCGTATGAAACTTAGTAGACTGTGCGGGTTGTGATTGGGTCACGTGTTGCGCATGACGAACACTCGTCTACCATACCGTGCCTTATTTTGTGTTCCTCCTAAGGAATGGAAGATGCCATGTGGAGGCCAACAGGTGACGTGGCAACGTGGGGTGAGAAAATGTACATCGAAGTTAGGTAAAGTAGGTGTCTCGCGTCTTCGTGGTTGGGGTCCGAAAGACTTGTCGACTTGCTGGCTGGAGATACTGAAGGATATGGCAGTGAACCGTGAACAGTGGTGATCGTGCTGTCATTTTCTATCGAATGAGAATGATTGAAAACACGTGCGTTTGTACAGTTAGTCAGTGTTCCGTGTGTTGGCTGCAGCAGTATCTTATCTCTTCCCGCCTTTCCAGGTCTACTCCCTGTTCCTTTTGAATATTCACTCTTTTTATGGAAACGTGTAACTCAGGAGAGGAGGCAGCGGTCAGTGGGGCTTGCCTTGCTGTTTAACGCTGAACGATGGTGATGACAGACATACATACAGATATACTTACTCACTTAATATCTTCGTTTCCTGCTTAGTCACTCGTTCGCACTGTGGTTTGCTCATTTATTTCTCGCCTACTCACCCGCCCACTCGCTTACTAATCCAATTGCCTAATCATCTAGTAATTCATTTGCTGGCTTCTTTATGTACCTATTTACGTGTTCACCCCGCTAACTACATCCGTATACAAATAATTAAATACTAAAATAATAACTGGGATACATGCACACACACACACATACACACACATCCATGTATATTCAAGCCAAGATTGACAGTTTGCGCCTTCTGAACGATGAAAACCGGTGGTATTTATCAAACCTAAATCTTTCATTATGCGAATGGCATAAATGTCTTCCTCATGTAATGGTCACAACCAATCGTTATTCCTTTTCATTTACGGATAGGAGCATCGCGAAAGAGGCCTAGATTGAACTGATGGTACTGGGCTTTTTCACGTCCATTTATCTGATCTTGCACTCATGCTGCATTGACATTTATTTACGTTATACAACACAAAAATAGGACTGCATTCGCGCATGTTATTCACTTATAATTCGTAAATTCGTGTCGTGAACTATTGTTGTTTTTAATCCGAACTAATATTATTTTGGTGCACGAAAAATACCGGAGCACAATTACGTTCAAGTAGGTGGCTCCGTAGAAGAGGGTGATATTTGTGGAAACGGTTTTTATCGCATAAAACTGGCAAGTTGCAAATCTCTGGTGGAAATTAGGTGAGTTACAAGAAATCAGTTGGCAGTTTGAACATATTAGAGTTCTCGTCTGAATAAAATGCTCAATAAAACGATTTCCTGCCCGACCAGTATATGTATAATCGATGTAGCGTTTAATGTTTTTATGGCCCTAAGAATTGTGTAGAACTTTAGGCTACCCATGTCCATTTTCAGTTTGCTGAAAGTGGAAAGATTACTACTGGGTCAGTGGATGAATTGGGCCGGCTATCATTGACGAAACAAGTAACTGTTAGAATATCGGAGACCGAATTGTTACGGTCTGAGGTTATCTCACTTTCCTCTGTAGCCTTGTAGATAAGGTCTTCTGGGTAGATTCTTTGGCTAGTACATATATTTCGTACAAAATTGTTCACACATCATGTTCCGTCAAGGTCATGGTGAAGGATGAAAACAACGAGAGATTGGGTAACTCAGCCCACGTGTTAGTCCTCCTACTCTTACCTGCAGGTCAGTGGCTTTTCATGATTTTGCTGTGGGCTGGACAATATCCCAATGCCCATATCGAAGTTAAGGATCAACTTAGGCGACCCCGCCCCGGAGCCGTGATCAAACACTTTAAACCACTAGGCAGCAGGACGATTTGAGAGTCATGCAACCCACTGGAGCCGGTGAATGATTGGTCAATTCAAACGCCCTTCGGTACGCAGTACTCCTCTTCGACGGGAATTTCGGTGATCATACAGCCATATGACATCAAGATTTAGCCATCTTCCCTCAGATTGACTACGAAAAATCAGTCAGCCCGGTGGAGGGTGACGGGCGTTTCCTGCAATCTTCACTCTTTACTGGGAACACCATTACAATGAGAAGTTACCTAGTGAAAATCATTCAACAAAGGCCATTTTAGACTCAGGATAGTGTGGCAAATTTCAAGAGCAGTTTAGAATGAATAGCTGACTGGAAGCCTAAGAAACCCAGCCTGACGAATCGGAGAAATCTGAAGATACTTTGAGTGGATCATGCTAAGATAACGGTGCACTACATTTTAAACAACTGGATAACACAAACCCCACATTGGACACGCGAGATTACGATCGACGTTCGAGGACACGGACCCGGAAGAACTAGAACGTGAGGTGTATGACACAGTTATTCCTCTGTCCTCTGTCTCGTATTATTTTCCTGTTTCGTTTACGTTCCAGTGTCGTATAAATTGCACTGCTAGATGAAAAATCAAGCTTTAGCTACTTGCAAATCTACTTACACTTTAAATGCCAAAACTTCGAGCTGTTAGCGAAATTTAGACGGGAGATTTTTGTTTTCCGACAAAAAAAAATGGCTCGATCGGCAAATGAATTTTGCCTCAGTCACATAGTTGGCAATAGGAAGTGAATGTAGTAAACCTATCACGGTTTACATAAATGAACAATCAGCAATCCGAAAAGTCCAGTTTGATGATCTATCCACTAGGGAGTTCTTATTCCTAGAACATCCGTATCCCTGTACTTGATTTATTTCTGCAGTACAGATATTCTATTGGAATTTGATCGGTATGGCACATCCGGTCGTGACTCTGTGGGAGAATCTTTTGCCAGCCATTTTGTCGGAGGTTGGAATCCGAAGAGGGCGCTTTGCTTTCATCCGACTTGTAACCAGATCCGTCCTACCGAAACCTCGTACGATTCTATGACAGTTCGAGTTTCTCGGTCATGACTGCCGCTCTCAAAGTGAACAATCAAACGTCTGATGTTTGTGCACACCATTCATCAGGTTGTCTTGATAGTCTATTTTACGTCATTCATAGTGATTGCTTTCGTTAGAGTAGACGACTTTAGTCTCATCAATCGGAGCCCGAGAGCAAAATAGCAAAATATGCTTTGGTAAAGGGGTGCTCTCCTATGACTGTGGTCAACCGGATAAGGTCGTGGCGTTTGGATATGAAGGTCATGGGTTCGAAAACCCCAACCGACGGTCAACTTTCCCACTTGGCATCCCTCAGATAACCAATGAAAAATTACCGTGATGCCTAGATTACTTCTTGAAGCTTCTCAGCACGAATGATTAAGTCCGAAACAGTGGCAGGCGAAATGTGTTCCATGTGTGTGTGTGTGTATGTGTGTGTGTGTGCATTTGCATGATGCGAACGGACTTTCGAGCATAAGGGCATCGATATTGTCGGTGAAAACTGACTTTTTCATTAAAATACAAATACATACAGGGAAAATCCGTGTGTCCTCCAACAAGCCATCCGACCGGTGTGGTGGACTGGGTCGATGAACGCCCCCGGAGAATCTAATCATGAATGTTTTGAAAAAATTCTCCCTACTTGTCGTATCTGACCGGAGGCAATTGAAAATTCGCTGTAGCCTCGGCAAAGGCAACGGAAATAGCAATGGCAGTCGTAGCAGTTTGGGCACTAGTGAAACCAAGACCATTTTGCGTATGTTTGTATGTTTGTGGTTAGTGCCGGTTGGGTGCGGGTATGCATAGCCCTCGAAACTGTTTCGCCTCAGGGGGTAACGAGATATCCACTGAATCCACTGGTTGTTCGGATGCATTTATCTCCCAATTTACGCCCGCGGTACTACAACTGTGCCGCGGCTAAACGTGGAATTCGAAGCCAAAGAGCCCGACCAAATTGTCAATAACGAAACGACTGGCTGTTGATCTTGGTGTTAGTATTGGTGGAGATGACGATGCTTTGGCTGGCTCTGAGATTGCTGTTCCTGCTGCCTTTGGTTATGCTGACGCCCAGTGGTTTGTACCTGTACTGGCTTCTACCTGTGCAAATTCGACGATCTACAAATGTTTGCATGTGTGCCCCTGATTCCATTTCCTCGTATCTTGTTTTTCTCCATGGGGAATGCTTACGTCTGTGTTGTTAATAATGAGTGCATACACACGCGCACGCATACACACAGACACGTAAAACAGCAGATCCGGAAACAGTACACAGTAAGCAATCACTAAATGGTCGGTTAGTGATTGACAAAAGTTTTCAAACGTGCCGAATAAGAGTGTTTGCATTTTAGAACATCATCTCTCGTTTTACCTTCAATCTATACTTGTGAGATGGTGTATACTTGGGGGGGGGGTAAGCCATTCCCTTCCACTCCTCTGTGTGGATGCCCTCAGGAGCCACGGACATTCCAAATGGGGTGTACGGGAGTGGGAAAGCGGCACGGGAGGTAATCATTTCCCAATGTGAAATCCGTGATGAAAGGAGTGGAACAAAATTCTCCCCCAGAAAATGCTGTCTATCATATTTTATCTGTGCACTATATCCCTGCAAATTTGGTCTTGGTCAACGGTAGAGAACCATTTCTCTCGTAAGCAGATGTAGCCTTGTGGCGTTAAAACGGACCTGGCGAATTTGTTGATTTTCGAATGCGCAAACTAATGCAGGGTGAACGAAGAAGCCACTTTTTTGTTAGTTTCAATTCTTAATTGTTAATATTCAAGTTCACACAAGGAAAAGAACCCCGTTGGTATAATAAATGGGTTTTCCGACGGTTGGCTGAAATAAAGGAGCAGTGTAGTGGGACTGGTTTGAGGAGGCCGGGGAGGTATCCAACGAAAAACAATAGTCAACAAGAATTGCGGAAGTGATTGGTACATGACTTGTCCAAATAATGTGTATTGCATTTTCAACCGGGAATTTTTGAACGTGTGCTGAATTTTTTGTAAACAACAGACTTGGGAATGTAAATAAACACGATGGCAACTGATTGAACAAAAGAGCACTTGGGAAAAATGAACCTCAACATAATGCGGTACTACCTGTTCGCAACGTGATGCTTACCGGCACATGTCATGTCACATTGACTTAGTGTATTTTTTCTCATGTTTAATGGTATAAACCTTGGAAAATGCCTGTCCCGTGTCATATGCATACTCCCGCAAACCATTCCCACGTTAGCATCACTGATGCACGGATTTTGTCGCAAGTTCGAATAAAGTGTGCAAATAAACATTTACGATGTGAAGTTGATTGGACAAACTTGAATAAGGATGAAATATTCTCATTAGCAACAAGTATCCTGGGGATTATGTTCCCAAAGTATTTGTATCCATATTTTATCTTCGTTTTTGTGATGAGCACAAACGGTTTACTCCAATTTATTAGTCTAACTTGCCCGAGTGAAGAATGCTCACCTAATCATCAAAAATGGTTTTCTCGTTCGTACCTCTTCTAAACTAGTTTTGTTCGCACTGCACGGTGGTTCGTTATCTTCCTAACGAACTCCGCTATGGTAACTAAAGATAGACTTTCCAATCTCGGATCTAGAGTACACGATCACCAAGGCAGGTTTTTCGGGAGGTATGCAAAACCACGAATACGGAACAACTTCACTACATGCCGACAAACATAGGTCATATAATACGATAATGATCTTTGAAGTGCTTGGTTGTCCAACTTGGAAATTTTTTTAGAAAAACAAAAAGACTAATGTGATCCTAAATCCACTAGGGGTATCAACCAGTATCAATACCTACAAGACCATACCAGTATGGTGATCCGACAGAAATGCGGCTCCTTCAAATAACATTAGCTTCAATCATCATTCTGGTAGGCAATGGAATATCTTTTCACCCAATCGATTACTCAATGATAAATTGAAATCAATCTAAGATTTGCTAATCTTAAGGGGAAAATCTATAGTGTTCACATATATATAGTAATAGATGCGAAAGTGGTCGATTTTGAGAAAATAATTTGATTTGCGTTTATGAGTCCTAACCGAAGATAATTAATGAAATCGATAGTATTAACAGCATTAATAGTAGTAATTTTAAAACTCCTTTTTGGTGCATCAGATACGCAACATTTTAGAAAGGAGATCGCGAAAATTTCTAGGCAACCGACTGAAAGATGATCCCGAATGAAAGGATGCGAATCCAGTTGATCAAAATCCAAAGTTCAACAGTTTAACTATCCGAAAATCAGTCAGATATACTTCCTGCTTGAAGAAAGTCGATAATATTTTGTTTCCGGAGAAGTTGTCAGTGTCTGAAATCATTTTATGTACATCCCAAACCGTGCGCGTTTTGAAAGATGTCGGTTGGAAAACGTGATATGAGCTTGATTTTAATGATCTGTGATCACATGATCACATTACCATATAATACCGAAATACTGGCGAATATAATCTGTTTGGCAAACGAAGACTGATAAAAGGGAGAACGATTCGTACGTTTATTATCCGTAATTTCCGGGACGAGCTTCCAAACTGGGTGACGGTTGACAAAAAAAAACAGTTCAGCTGATTTGAGGCCATGCAAAGACCGAGACACTTGTTGTCGTTAATCTTCTCGCCAACTGACCCTACTCCTTCAAAGTTGTGTAACGTATAATGACACAACGGCATGATTATAAATCACTAGAAACGAGCTTCTTCTGCAGCCTGGATCCCGTCAATGTTATGATTTGGCATCTCCCTGCAGCATGTGAAATGAGACTAACCACTTTAACAATTTTGTGGAAATCAATGAGACTTTTTCCTTAGACGGTTTTCTTCCGGATAAGATCGTCCGGTAATAATGGGTAGGAAACTGGAATGTATGAGAATAACTAGTGCAACGTCAGTTCTTTATAAACTCTCAAAATAAATTTTCTAAAGGATTACTTAGCTTCTCCCCATTTTTCATCCACCCTCAGGCTCATCAGTTTTACCCACTTGTTCAGATCAACTGTTCGGAAGACCTGCGTTTTCTACTCTGTTCCATTTACACGCCAATTTGTATCGAGAGCTATCCAAGTTTTCTGCCCCCATGTCGTTCTATTTGTGAACGTGTCAAAGCCGGATGTGCTCCAATTATGCAACACTATAACTTCCCTTGGCCAGATCGAATGAGTTGTGATCAGTTCCCGGAGTATAACAATCCGGACGGAGTGCTGTGCATGGAACGAAATCTTACTGAGCACGTGAGTCAACCGGCGGCCGGAAAGAAGATCGAAGTTGGACGGAAGACTCCTGTCTCGGCTGACATTCATCCGAAGCTGGCAACTGAGCAAATTCGTCCTACGGAAACAGGGAATAAATGGCTTGAGAAGCTGAATGTAGAAGCAAGCCAAAAACTGCTCAAACAAGCAGTACAGAATAGAACAGTTCGTAATTGGATTAGGACAGACCCTGGGATTAGACTGGCATGCCAGTGCAAATGCATGCCAACCGCGCGTGACACCAATCAAGAATCTAACGAAGTAAGATAGATGTCTATTTCTATACGTATAGTGCATGCCAGACAGATGAGAAACGTGATAAGATGCTGGTCTGTAGACTTACGATGAAAGTCACTATATACATTCTTTTGATAAAACTAATTACGTTTCAGCTTTAGCAATTACCAGTCTGCTAGTGATAACAGTAATCAATTTCTGTTCAACTATCCTTAGTGTTCGACAACTCGGAATCAATCAAGTTTTAAAATGAAATTAAGATAAGCTCTGGAAATCCGATTGATAAATACTTTCCCGCGAAACGAAAGTAACCGACTCGGTTTCCGTAGTGAAATCAACAATTCTCCCGGTGGGTGGTTATGAAGAAAAATGTTTTGCTGTTTTGGCGGAGATAAACGTTAAAGGTAAACCCATAAAATTATATACCAGTTAGAATGCACCTAAATGTCTCAGGAAATATCGTGCTCTACATTAAATCCAAACGCTTAAATCGCCATTAATAAACCATGGAAACATTGCACAGGTATTTGAGACTTTTCAAGGAGGGTCAACAGTGTAAATCTACCATAATAGTGTTGGGATTTGAACTGGGGGATGAACTGTCCAAAGCCCTAGATACTACATTAGCCAGTTAGGTTCTCAGTTGTCTGTTGAATGTCATCACGTGATACCGCTCCCATCGTTTACGCAGTGGCACAACCACAGGTTTCTGGTGCACAATGACCGGCATCCATGCTAGATATTTCCTTGCAGGTAGTCTAAACACAATGAAGAATTTAAGCAAGGTGAATGCTATGTCATATGGTACTGACGTTCAGCGAACGATTGACAACAGACCCGGCTGGCTTATTGGCTAAGGATTCCGACTCACGGTCTTTCATCTCGGGTTCCGGTCATGATTTGGTGTTCACTGGGTGCATACTGCGATTAATTTACAACAAGAATGAAACAACTATAGGGTGATTCCATGAATTACTAGTGGTGAATTCATAACTGATAAGTCTGTGTGCTATATGATCTATTACTAGTACTTCCGGGAGGTGAAAAAGTTCACCCTGGCGACTCCTAGTCCAACATCTCCCCTATTGTCCAGACTACTACCAAGTAGTAACAATTTCTCAAACAGTATTCTTCCAACATCATAATGAGCGGCTAGATGAAATGACAGTCAACTGAGAGAAAACTCTAGTTATGTGCTGTGATGCCGTGGTTACGTAGGCCATCAGTCAAGTCCACAATGGGCCCGGAAACAGCTCCTCATTTAGTTTCTCAGGTGGCATGAAAGTCATCTTCATCTATGATTGCGAAATCGTGTTCAGTCTTAATAAATTTAAATGACATCGCTTTAACTTTTCATGTTTTAGAGGCAAGACTTTAGTGGAATAGGTCTACGCTAGTGCTTCTAGGACATGTTGTCCCAATCAGAAAGGGGGACAAATAACTGTCCCCCTGGAAACACAGGCCATGTGTATGCACATATTACCACCTATTAGCTTGATGATTCGAACGACCTGAGGTTCGAACACCTGATCTTTGAGGTGACAAACGCCTAATCTACATTACCATCATCACCTCTTCCCAGAAGCTGCCCTCGGTAAAACTAAAGGCCGCTCAGATTCGATTATCGCCTTCAGATAACCATTGATTGTGAATTCTAGTCAATTTTTTTCTCATAATCGTCCAATAAAATGACGACAGTTCTATTTTGGAATCTGAGGGACTAAATGGGAATCAATTTTCACCATCCTTCTTTCCCATTACAGGAACGGGACTCCACTTATCGGGACTGTTCACTTCCCTGCAGAAGTTTACACAGTGGCGAGGATCTACCCGATGGATTCACTACCTACTGGTTAGCGCTATGGTCCACGTTGTGTGCGATTTCAACGTTGCTGACCATCCTTACGTTTATGTTAGATTCCTATCGATTTCAATATCCGGAACTGTCCATCATTTACTTATCTACTTGTTATTTCATGATCTCCATTGGCTATATCATACGACTAATTGTGGGCCATGAGTCGGTGTCATGTGATAATACGGCCACTATTCTAACCTCGTCCGTCTCGACAACTTCAGCAACCATCACAGGAGATTCAAAACTGGAAACCGGTTATTCGTCTTTGTTAGCCACAGTTACAACTGTGGCACAGGATATGACGGCATCTTCACATTTCGATCGCATCAAAGTGTTGCGTTACGCGAATTCCGGACGAGCTAGTTGTGCCATTGTATTTCTTCTTGTCTATTTTTTTGGCATGGCATCGTTTGTCTGGTGGGTGATACTCACATTCACGTGGTTTTTGGCAGCCGGTCTGAAATGGGGCAGTGAGGCGATATCAAGATACTCACAGGTTAGTGAATGTTCATTTCTTCAAAATAGTTTCACTGAAATTATTAAATAATATCTATTTGGCTAATAAGATTGATTTAGCTGATTCTTACTAAGGCTGCAGTTACGTACCAAGGGCTCGATCGCTAATTATACAATGGACTGTGATTGAAGCATTTCTAATTCTACCTTCACCAACACTTGATTCGTTATTACTCTTGTCCTACTGGGACACTGTTGGGCTCATGTCACCCTAGGTATCTTGATTAAGGATTTCAGTCTATTCATTCGTGTTTCATGGCTGACGGTAAAAGCAACTTGACGACAACGAACACTGAGTTGGAACATCAATTTCTGATTTGTTGTACACCTGAGCACTCTTTACAGTGTGGATTTAGTAAATGAAACGCCTACGAATGGACGACTTCTGGTTGATATATGATTGTCTTAGCACGCACTAGTGGGAGACCGGAGCACGATAAGTTTTACGGTGGAAATATCCAATTGTCTTGTAGCAATTGTACTAAGTATTTGTTGTCTGTGGAATAATCTAGAGGGCCTCCGTCCGGTTACCGTCCTGCTTTGGCCATTTTGGTTAACCGATGACTTAGGCGGCCCAATTCGTTGGCTGCTTAATTTTCCGTTACCAGCAGTTGGACAACAGCTACGATTTAACACATGTATCCAGATGGCATGTGTTCCCTAGGTGTATCCGCTGGCTTTCCATTTGTCACATGTTCATCTCAGATATTGCGAATCATATAGTACTAATAACACAGTGTTGTTGGTGGATGTAATTCGCCCACGTTTCGACTGCCGTGGGTAGTCAATCATATCTCCTGTACTCTCGGATAAATGATGTCTTGGACCGGTAACAAGTTAATCATTCAACCATACTGGCAATTATCCGCAAGTGAGATTTACCAGAAAAACTCACGTAATTTTTTGGTTTGCTGCACCGGAAAACCGCAATTTGAAACAATGAAATAGCTTTTGAGGAAAAGGTATTCATTATTAGTGAAGACAAAGGATGACGATTGTGGGACATAGGCAAAGAACAGGAAATCCAACTATGCGAATCGATGAGACAGCAACGAAACACGCCAAGATTACTAAGAGACGTGAGTGTCAAAATCACCCACAAACTAAATCCTGTTTCCAAGTAGGGAAGCAAGAAGGTGTTTCACGGTTTGATTGAACAGACTTTTGTGAACTGTGAATACTTAGAACGATATCCAAACTATTTCGAGAATTTGACAATTGTATTGGAATACGTATTAATGACCAAGTCGCGGTCTGTAAATTCGATAACGCTATCACCAGTGATGGATGGATCGAACGATTACTTTGATGAACCAGCAGGGGGTCAGTTGAGTGCAGCATGTACTCAATTATTCATAGTCACGCTTTTACATTAATCTGACTATTACTGGTTGCGGTAGGGATAAGACAGAAGAGTGGCTGAATGAAATGTATCAGTGTATATCCGTTCATCTGTTCCTGTGGAACTGTATAGGCAAGCCTCACAACTAGGCGTTTGTCCGAGCGGGTCTGTGATCATCAACAGGTCTGGCTGAACGGTGGCAAAATCAAAGCAGTTACCAGTGCTGTTTTTCCACATCTTGTCCTGTCTAAGCACTCGGTAAATTTGACCGAATAGTTCCACTCGATCTGAAACAAAATGTTTAAAGCTGGCACTCAGGGATGCTTCAGTTTCTGGTCCGGTGGATCGCGGAATCATTCTTCCGTACTATCAAAGTTCGTGGTCTTCGAAACGCTTCACTCAACCAATAAAGTTTCCCAGATCCACAAATCAAATATCCAATGGAAAATATTCAGGCGAATGGTGCAAGTTTTCCGATCCTGAGTTATATCCGAATTACATGTGGAACCCTTATCTTTTTCTCACTCTGAACTTATTCACTTCATTCAATCGCATTCTTTTCTTATCCCAACTGATAGTACTAACATTCAGTGTGATGTAATGGCATGATTGTGAATCACTGAAAACGAGCTTGGTCGTCACTTGATGTCATTCTGATTGTTTTCCATAGGTCGAGTTGTACAATTCAGTAGGCTACAAATTGAAAGTGGACGATTGCAAGATGCCGATTTACCCAAATATTAACAAAGACAAAGAAAGTTTCAGATGTTTGATGAACCCTTATTAAGACCAGTGTATCGATAATGCTAACAGGAGAGTCTTGGTTATGACAGGCGAGATCGCGAAGAATGAGAACCATTTAATAAGGGAGACTCAGCAAATCGTTTTCTAATATCTCCGCCTCGAAGTATTCTTCATGTAAAATACTATGGATGTAGTGCTTGACAAATCTGGAACCGTATTCGACAGAACGGCTTGCTGCCTAATACCCTTTTGCGATTTGAGACAGGTTTGACCGTAAAACGACTTCTAGGGACGGTTCGTAACCCGTATGGTTTGGTTTCGCCAAATTAGAACACACGCCTGTATGAACAGTCTGAAGCCCGGGCTGTGAGGATGTTCCTTTTGTTCCTTTTGTCTAAGATTTGTTCACGTCCTGTCACCACGTCTCGAGCACATACCGTTCACAGATTAGCTTTCGCTCGTGAAATTCTCGCGTAATTTTTAGCGTCGGAAATTTACCACATCCCATTTCTGTCACGTTGGTCTAAATCGTCACTTTAGTCATTAACTATTCCGTTTAGGATGCTGTGTTTATATTCACAAAAGCATATTTAATGGGTAGAACGAGAAGACGATGCACTTTTGTACTAGGAAGACACAATGAGGATGTGAATGCGCAATTTTGGTGCAAGGAAATATGCATTTGTTTTTTCGGGAAGTCACTTTAGCGGTGTCGCAATTCGCAACTTACAACCCCTGATCTGCTAGGCGCTTTTACCGCGTTCTTAATTGATGATTGCATTTCAGGTCTTGTAAATTTAATGTTCTGGTCAAAACATGGGGTCATGGGTTTTGTGGAAGACTATATCCAAAAGGCTTGAATCCTCACCGGCCTAACGGACAGAAATGCCGGTATTCAAGTCTAGAAGTCTCGGAGTTGGTTGTTTTGCCATCATACCTTTAGTAAAGTATTAGAAATTGCGCAACCCGTTCTTTTATGAAACCTGTCACCTCTATCCGACTGTCTCTGAATATACACGCTCTGCCTCCTCATAATTCACCTACTGATAACGTGTCTGTCCAGATAACGAGAACAGATTTCTCCTACTCTGTGCATGCAATCGTTTATTCCTGCCTGATATGAACTCCCAAAACAGTTTCCGTCACATATGGTGCAAACGGTCTGCATCAGATTAACCGTATCAGAGTAATCTATAAATGGCGCAATTCTGTCCGCAACTGAAGATCCTACCGGTAGAATGGTAACTTGCGTTATATTTAATGCGAATTTTGATGCAGTTCGACGGCCATCGACGCAGACCACAAACACGACTGGCTGTCGAACGTTTGTCTTCGGCTGTTTGCAACAGCTATGAACAGAAGCTCTCCGAGGAACTAAGAACTACGACGAGCAACAATGTAAACAAGCAGTGGGATCAAATTAAGCAGGCTATGCATTTGGCAGCATATTTCGCCTGTGGTCCTAGATCTAGCGTTCATCAAAAACACTGGGTTTCGCGAAGGTCGCTGGGTCTAATGAAGCAAAAGCGCCAGCTGCAGTTAGGTTGTTTTTCGTGTGTTCGTTTCTGCGGCACTCTTCATGATGATGTTCCCTGTTCCCTGTTCCCTTTGCTTACTCTTTCTATCGCAATGCGTACTTCTTGTAATTAGGTATCGGTCAGTCGGTCTTGCCCGGTTGTGTAATGTTGGTTGATGGTGCTCGAATAGATTATTATATGCACAACAGCCCATGTGAGTAAGCAGCCAATTCACTGTTTTTCTCACAAAATTAATTGCTCGTAGCTTCCCATGAAAAGGTTTCTCACTGCAATCTGACAGCCGCTCTCCCACAGCCAGGTTGATGGCACCACGAATTAGACGGATGCACACCTCGAACACAACCGTCACGTGCTGTGATTGATTGAGGCACACGTGATCGATGCGTCAGCCATTTGGATTGCGGATGACGCATGGCCCATGAATTCCGAGCATTACTTTGTCATCAATAGATAAATTTTCGTATGAAAAATTCAAAAATACCACAGTAGCGCGAGTAGGGTTACTATTGATCCATTCCCAAAATGACAGGTTCCGATTCACTAGCCACTTTACGCGAAAATTTCCACTCATTGGTAGAACTGATGGTAGCCCTTCTTCTTTCCGTCTAACTGAAACACGAGAAAGAGCTACAGTGGAGAAGTGGAAAGATTTGAGAAACTCGCTTCACGTGACCATATACACATACACACGCACATACATGCACACACACATACACACACACACACTGTCGGGGAGCCTAATTTACACTTCCACAAGTACACCAGGATGAGTGAATTGACCGGCAAACGACAGGTAAAGTGGTTTCTTTTGCCTAGCTTAATGGATCGAAAAATGTGTTGTATGTTATGAGGATAATAATGGTTTCTTCAAAATACCGCCGGGCATTCTTTTCGAATTTTATTGATCCTAAATTCATTTTGGGCTAATCAAAATCTTCGGTCGTGGAAGCTCGATCAATAAACGATACCTGTGGAAACTACTTCTATCTTATCATACAATGACGAAATCACAGGTGGATGAGTTGCACAACCTCGTCCAAACTCTCGTATTCCCGTGGTCATATCTGCTGATCTGCCTGCGTCTTGATCTCGGATTTTCGGTCCAGCTTTTTTCTCATTTCTTCTTTTTAACAACTGTTTCTCCTTTCCTTCTGGCTTCTCAGTTCAATACAAAATAATATTGTGTACACAATAATAGTGGTCGTTCCATTTCATTTAACGTATTTTGAAAGACCAAGGTAAAGTACTTCATGAAATAGCTCGTGGTGGTTAAAGACTGCGGGATAGGCAAACGAAAATGACCTACGATATACGGTGTCGAGCTCTGTCTTTACGTTCAAAAGCCAAGATGTCAACCGCGTTGACACCGCTGACCACGACTTCATCTGAGGCCCGAGTGGCCAGGATTCCGAGTTTCCAGTTTCCGAAATTCAAGAAACACCTAACGTGATCCATTCACCATGGAAAATGAATGACACTTAGTTGCAAATCATTCCATCTTTCAGTTAGTGATAATATGGTTTAAATATCTTTGTAAGACTAATTTAAGGAAGTTCAGTCCTACGTTAGTTCGATTTTCGCCGTACATTTTAATCCGGACTACGCATTTTACTTCTTCAGGTTTTTCATTTTATTGCCTGGTCCATCCCAACCGCAATCACCGCGCTAGCACTACTTCTGTCCGTGGTGGAAGGCGATCCGGCTAGTGGTTTGTGTACCATTGGAACAACCCGACCGTTGGCCCAAATTTTATTCCTGTTCACCCCATCTCTGGTATTCTTGTCTGTCGGTGTAATCTTTCTCCTGGCCGGATTCGTAGCCTTATTTCGTATTCGTGGAGTAATTAAGTTACAACGAATCGGAATGACCAAAACCGACCGGCTGGAGACATTGATGCTTCGGATTGGAATTTTCGGTGCACTCTACACAATCCCCAATGTAACCGTTCTTGTTTGTATGGGTTATGAGTTACGTAATTCTCATATGTGGCAATTAGGCCAAATGTGTCGTTGTGCCTACGAGACCACAAAAGTTGGTGTTCCTGATCGTGCACTGAATCCGTTGCCCGAATGGATTCCACCTAGACCGGATTACATCATGTTTCTGGTGAAACATTTTATGAGCCTCATAATTGGTGTAACTTCCGGATTTTGGATATGGTCCCACAAGACGCTAAACTCATGGCGACTGCTTTGTCGCGGCCGATGTTGTTCTGTGGGTGTTGGTCGAAGCAGTCATAGTGGCACTGTGCGACTGCTGACAACTACGACAAATGCTGCGGACCCAGATGTTTCGAGCAAGCAAAATGTTGTCCCGTGGTCTGCACTTCCTTCGGCTGTGTCAACACGTTCAACAAACATTCATTCTGGCAATGTGATCGATCTGCATGAGAACCGAACCAAACCAAGTAGATGCAGTGTGCAGAACAGCCACAGAATTTTTGGTCAGGAACAAAAGATCAATACTAATACAATAAATTCATATCCCGTAGCGATGCCTTTACCGCCAGTTCCTCCTGGCAACGAGGCGTACTTTTATGATCGTATAAATCAGAATGTCACAACACCATCAATGATTGATCAACGAGTCCTCAAAGGTTATTCGGTCCAATCGGACGGAAGTCAAACTCTACTGTCACCGTACACGGATACCTCGGATAATCGGACAGCTGACGGTTCAACTGGAACGTCAAAAAATTC
>LUCM01001442.1:0-90144 GCA_008360955.1 Fasciolopsis buskii | reverse complement strand
GTCATTTTGGTGAAGAGTTTAGTCGAAACAATTCGACAGTAGATCTCTCGTCTACGCCGGAGTACGCGCCTATGCATGTAGATATCAGTCCTCCATCGAAACTAGAAGGCAACTGGAGAAAAGGCTTTCTGTAAAGGCATAAAGCACTTGGACCAGATGGACTGTCTTGCTCCTTATTCAAGGACACATTAATCGTCAACATCCATGGGATCAATCTAAGCAAGAAGTATTCGCAATGACTGATATGATTCGGCAGTTGTATCGAATAACAAAGAAGACGATATATCCTCACGTAAAATTCACAGGAGCAAGTTTGGTAAATATCGCATCGAAACTGTTCGCCACTGATTATCTAGTGCGCACGAAAAGCTTACGCGTGAGAATCAAGCTGCTTTTCGGCAATTTCGGGGTTGTTTGAACTATCTCTCCTCTGGGAGACATGCAGATCTTCCGTAGACTTAAGATATCTGCCTTTCTTGACCTGAAGACGGCATTCGACTGATTCGATCGTCCAGTCCCCTGGTGCTGCCAGTCGCTGAAGAACGCATCGGAAAAACTAATACTTACATGGGAACAGCCGAGGACGAGTTTATGCATACGGAGTTCTTTCACTTAAAGTCACCACGAGAAACGGTGTTCGTCAGGACCACCCATTCTCACCATTTCTCTTCAAATTTATACTTCAAATGATCATGAAGCTGATTCTGTCTTGACATGAGAATAGTGATACCAATATCTGCTCAGAGGGAAATCTGTGTAACTTGGCTTATACGGGTTATGTTCTACTTCAGGTTGAAGACCTTGACAAGCCGCTAGTTTTGTCCGATCATGAAAACAATAGTGTGCGTACGTCTGGGTTGCATTTTGCACCTTCATTGTGCAAAACACTGTTGTCAGAATAGACTGACCCAAATTCGAAAATTATTCTTGCACAAGTGGAGATGAATGAAGCATATACATGTCATTTGTCGATCGCATGTCGGATGAAGTGTCCTCAGGTAGGTAGGCCATCGAATTAACATCCGGTGTCAAACGCACACTGTAACAGTGAGGTCCGTCTTGATATATAAGGCTCAAATTATGGCCGTTTGGGGGCAGAAGATATGTTAGGACTTTCTGTGTTTGAATATCTTTGGTAAGGTGTAGTGGGAGGAATTTCTCGATAACTCAGAGATCAGGTCTAAGATTTTGGGTCTTATGGTCCAGCGTTCAGAAGAGGCGATGGACCTCAGACGGTAAAACGGGCTGGGACACGTTTTGCGCATGCCTCCGGAACGCCTGTCGTACTGAACGCCGTTGTCCAAGTGAGGTAATGTTTGCACGATGGGTCGAAGTGTTCAATCGATGATATTGGGTAAAAGGAATGATCATTTTTGCTAGTTGGCTAGCTCGTGTGGGTTTAATTAGACCGTCGGGCTAGGATCCACGAGATGCTCCAACCCGATTGTTGGAGACACTCAAGCAAGCATCACTGAGATCAGTAACCAAAACCAGGGCCCACTGGTGGACGATTCATGACTGAAAGAACTGGAGTGAACAGAATTGAAACAATCACTCCTAATATGGAATTCTTGTGACCAGCGAATATCATTTTGATTGATCTTAAATCTTCACTGTTTAGAATGGTGTCTTAGTGGCAAATTCTGCAACAGTCGCAACTGTGTTCTTCGAGAAGTGGTGATTACTCTTCGGGAGTACACTCTAGGGGAAGAAAGAATGATAACTAAGTGTTGTAGGTCCACTTACGATATCCCAGACAGCATAAGATCTCCCATTGTCGGATCTGGCAGTCGTGACGCTGCGAAACGTCGTTGAGTTTACCTCCGAACGTTCACTGAACAGACGTGAATGGATAGAAATTCATAGAGTTCACCAATTGCTCACTGTCTGTAATCGGTTCTAGGCAATTAAATTACTCCATAGCATGATATGAGAGGAGTGAATCAAGTTTCCGCCATGATACAGTCAGGAATGATGAGTTTAATTTTCAGTCATTAAAAAGCGGTACATCTTTGTTACCTTAACTGTTCGTAAATTTTTGGCTGTTTTTCTACAAAATTCATTTTGGTCAGAGCCGACCATTTTCGGACGTTCGATTTCCTCGGTTAAGCAGACTATCAGCAACCGCCTCGCTGCCCATCAGTGAATCTTTCAATTAAAGTGGTCGTTTTACCTTTTCGGTTCTCCGTTATCTGGTGCTTGCCTGAAACTGTACCCAGTAGTTGTGTATTGTTTGATATTATTTCTGTTTTCGTATAGTTATTATCGTTACAACGTACGTCCGAATAAAAACGGATCTAATCGCCTTTATTGGAATTCACTTTGTTTATTTCGAACTAAAATCCAGCTAGAATCATGCAACAAATTGTTGTGCCTGTACGTGCTGACCTCGAGGATTGAGAAAACTTACCATATTCGTTTTCTTTATAGTTGTGAAGCTAATTCTGGTTTCAGTGAGTCTTTGTTAGTGTTAAACTTACCTGTTTTTTCTCAGTTAGTTGTACGGAATAATTGAGCCATTACAGTCCATTTTCAGGCATCCCCGTATCGTCGTGAGAACCAATGTTTCAAACCAAGCATCAGGTCACAATGATTTTATCGCAAACACAAGTTAGGCACTGAGTCACCAGGCCGAAAGTGTCACATTGGGACAGCTGCGAGATTCCACACCTTGCACTGGTCTTTACGCATTCGTGTGAACATGCTTGTATGCGCTCTCCTGTAAAACAATCGTTTCCCATCTTTGGATAAAGGGCTACATATTGTCCACTAACAGAAAGGCTTTGGTAGTAGGAGATGATGTTTTCATGAAATCATTCACTGTGTGATAGCAACGCCCAAGTCCTCGTTAAAAAAACCATGGGATTCGACTAAATGTCAAGACAACCAGATCCGATGTAGTCTTCTGCGGTATGAAAAAGTTTCAAGAGATTTAGTGAACATTCTGTCATATCAACAGTGCGGGTGGTTTCCGTTTGTACACTCCAACGTTAAGAGATATTGCAAGTGGTTACGTCAGGGATCTTAGACATATTCACGCGTCGCTTTTGGTCAGGCAAGTTCTTCAAATGAAACCCTCTTGTTATACAACCAAATTTCGCACTACCGGCCATTCAGCGAGCATCGATTTCGATCAAGTAGGAGCATTCATGTTTACTCAACGAGTGAGCATCACCGGAAGTCGCATTTAGGATAAGGAATGAGCAATAAAATTGTGCAGACTGATCACTAGAGAGTGGTATAGATAATAAACTCAACATCTACTACCTAATATGGGGGTTGTTACTGATAGCCATGAGTCATTTGAAATCAGTTAATTGGGACCAAGTCCTGACATTAGACAGACCTACTTTGCAGTTAGATGGAAGTGAGATACCCGGAAGGAAGTAGGACGAGAACATAAATTCGTTCGAGAATGACATGAAGATTGTTTTAATTCAACACACTTAATGAACAAAAGTCTAGTCAGACATTTCAATAACTGGAAATACACACACATACAGCTGTGTTGAAGGCGAACTTGCAGTTGGGCGAACTGGATGTCCATTTTTGACGCGTGCCTCGCTCTAACGGGCATTCCGTACGACTTCGAAACTTCATATAAAAACCCTTTCTTTTTCCTGACCGATTCGTCATGCTGTGTCCGCATCCAGATTGCCATTAAAAATGATGGAAGCACAGTGCAGCAGTTTCATCTTTATTAGGAATCATCGGCGATCCATATCCATCGCCCCGGAAATGGGACTCTAATTCTGGACCGACCGGAAACAGCAGAACACCTTAGCTGTTCCTCTAGACGGGCTCTTTTCCAGAAATTCATCAAAAGTCAACACTATCCGATATAGCGTCCAAATTCGTCACTGGATTTTGCAGGCTGTAGACCGAGAGGCACCAGATGAATGTCTCCCTAAGTGAGGACCTAGATCTATGTAGGAAGTGAAGACATTAAAAACAACCTTACCGAGGTTAACTACTTGATGGTAGGAGATTTAATGCGATTTTCCAGAAGATTTTTCGTGGGGTATCAATGTGCTGATAATGCCTATCGATGATAGACCAGTCGCATGGTCCTTGAGTGGCCTTCAGTGTCAAGTCGAGTGTTGATTGAAGATGAGGAATCATTGGAAAAATCAATTCAGCCCTCAGGTATCTGGAAGTATCTCTGCCCGGTACAGAAAAACGTGTTGATCCTTATGACGACCGCCAGTTTTAGTCTGGCCGAACCACATTCGAATAATGCAATTTTGTTTACCTTTTTGAGTTGGAATTTCATGCACGAAATTCGCCTGCATCACAAGAGCCGTGCAGCGGCATTGACGTCATGGCTAATGCTCACCAGATAACTGCCTCGGACATACACGGAATCTTCAGGGTGTAGTTGCTATCTTCACAATATGTCACTCATTTTTCAGCCATCTTTCCAAACCCTCAAGGGTCGTGTTTGAGTAACGCGAATACTGAACAATCTCTTCGATGGAACCAGCCGATTTATTGTCATTTAGGCACACCTTCAGACGGCCCAATCCAATAGTAGTTGTCCTCAAAGTACAGCCACTAGATGAGGGGAACTGGCAGTCACTAGCTAGAGGACACGCAAGTTAAATCGACATGACCATGTGAGCTCATGGCTCGATAGCATGACAGGTTATTTACCTGTCGGAGTTGCGGTAACCCCTTGCATGATCTGCAACTCCCTTATCGTCATCGATTATAATCAGAATTTCAATAAAATGTAGACTTCGGAATCATTCAATCCGTTTTTACAACCAAATAAATTGTACTAAATTGTTCCGCTTTTGTTTGCTGCGTCACAATGCCGCCTAGGCAAAAGAGAAAAGGTGAACTAGCTAGTTTCGACGAGCCACTAGACGGGAAACAGTGAACAGCGATGGAGTGAATCTTTCACTGGGTGCTCAACAGACAAGTCGAGAGACCTCACCTTTTCTTTCTTGCTGTCAGGTGACATGCTTCCGATATCTCGACAACCAATCTAAAATGAATTGGTCTAGGCAGAAAGGCACAAGTAGTTTTGGAAAAATACTTTGAAGCGAAACTCTGTAGTTGGATTCATGAATCGCGGGGAGTTTGACGGTGTTAGGAGCAATTTGAAGAAACTTTCGTCCAATATGCGATCACAGTAATTCCTTATTGAACGTTTATTACTTCATGCTTTACGTAATTCATATTAAACGCTAACTCAGGTCTACAGATCATCAGAACGGGGTTTTACTATGCGCTTTTGCTTCACTCAGAAGTTTTATAATTATTTGACCTTCTAATTGTGACTGATATAATGTTAATAACAGCGTTGTTGGCAGATGTAATGTGCCAAAGCTGTGTTATTAACATTATATCATTCACAATTGAAATCAATACATGGCGCATCGATTTTTCGATACACTGCTTACATTATTTGACCTTCTGTTTGAAATTTGATTGCCCTGATTCGCTTAAATGATGCAACTCCTCTCCACGTGTCTATTTTTTGGCACTAGTACTCCGTGCAGTCCCTCGCTATCAAAGTCCTTTCAAATTTATCGGAATGATGCTTCCTTTCACCACATAATAATTAATTCCGATTTGTTCCCCACCTATCTTGGTTATTCTCCCTAATTCTGATGAATATCACCTACGTATGACACAATCGTATTAAGCGCGTTCCAACTTTTCGTGTATGATCTGCATATACACGCTTGTGTGCGCTTCTTGTTGGACGAGTTCAGGAGTGCTACTTTTTATATTTAACTGTTGTATTGCCTAGTTAATTCAGTTGATGTGTCGTTTATCTTATCGATTATGAACTTGGACTGTTCTTACTGGGCATTCCGGATATCTTTTTTGTAGCTGACCTCAACTTATATAGGTAACCGAGTGGTCTTTACTGATATGCAAACTCAGCCCCGTTTCTCCATGAATCAATTTGCTAGTAACTGGTAATTCAGTTACAGTAAATCTCTACGGATGTTGGAACCACTTTAAACAACACAAAAATGTTTCGTGGTGTCATTGCTAAGCAAAGTTGTCTCCATGCCCCCAGGAACTATATACCACTTACATCAGCAACCCTAATTTGGAACCACTTGTGACTCTCATGAAGTTAGCGTCGGTTAATTGACGAGAACTTTAGGGAAACCATCGTGGTAAGATTTCTAAAGTGAGCGCGTCATATTGTTTTGGCGGTTTCCAGTCAAGTTCGCGGGAGTAAATGCTAAAATTGTGCAGCCGTATAGGCATTGCGTGGTGTACCTATTATTCTGAATGGAGCTCTTTTGGACCAGACGATTATGGGTTTCTTATTGTCGTAAACTGACCAGGTGTTGGCTCTGCACCTTTGCGCGCATCCTTACAAATGAATACATTTTTACACTACTTGTGAGTAGCACATTTACGAAAGAGACAATGCCACGTACCACAACTACAAGCACTATTTACATCCGAATTCCGGTATTTTATGTTTCAGCGCTGATCAGAGGAGTCAGAACCGATAAACTGATGCCTCCTGTGACATCTGAAGCAGGAATATGCGTTATCGAAAGGCGATGTCTTTCGCTGGCTTGATAGTGACCTGAAATCCGATCGCGGTGAGCGTTTTCCCAAGGTGGCATTTAAGTGAACACGCGAAATATAGTTGTCGCACGAGTGAGTATGAAGGTAGGACATAGTCCATGTATCTTTGGATTCGGTGAAAGAAGATAAATGATACGCAAGCGATATTGCGTAAACAAGGAAAACTAGTGGTAGATGAAAAAAATACTTCATTCTGATACCCTGAATACCTTTTACGCAGTTGAAAAACCAAGTGAATCATTGAATGATTTTGGCAGTTAGCACTAAACTTTTCCACCGGTCACTCAAAACATTTTGAAAATTTTGTAAAATTTAATTGACAGCTTTACTGCACCGGAGGTAGTGAGTAAATTGGGCACAGAACCAAGCGATGTCAACTCCGTGGCGAAAAAGGAGATCGAGGTAACTGCCTCTGTACTTCTGAGCTGAGTTGCGTAATCACATTAGCGTAGCCTTGCTGCAAGCTAAAAGCCTTCGGTTATGCACACTGGGCAGCTCTTTTCGACGGCCCCTTTCGAGTTAGTCAGAACTGAAAAAGCAACGAACAGACCGACGTTAGCCCAACCCCTCGTAGACCGACCAGCCAGCATCAACGTATATTCAACAAAACCTATCAAGAAAGTGTCCAGCATGTTAGTTAGAAAGTAACGGTTTAAAAGATGAAATGGGGTCAGCTAAGCCTTTGAATAGTGTCAAATATTTCACACCTGATGGCTTTGGATCCTGCTCCGGATAATCGACCCTAGTCTATTGTGATATCCATTTCGCTAACCGCTTGCGAATGCATGGTATCCGTTGTGATAACGTTTGACCTTTTCTGCCTATGCACTTATCAGCGCAACTGCAGGTGGACTGATGTGTCATGTAAGAAAAACAGAATCTGACAAGTGAGTAGGTTAGCCTAGGTTCAGAATAGTCATTCCTATAGCTGCGAGACTTCTGGCAGGAATTAAACACAAAATCGACCCCAGTTCATCTCTTAGTTGGCAAATTGCATAGCTCTGTGGCTGGTAATACGTGACAGTCGGTCAAAATAAGCTTGCAATGCGCATCGTTAAATGTGCGGTCTTCGATCAAAACCAGCCTGGTATAGGCTGCTTTCTTTTCCTTTTTTCTGACTGTTTAATTCATAAATCTTTATTTGCAATGAAGGCTGAGAAATCACACTGTGAAGTCGGTGAAAATGAGTACCGTATGACTGGGGATTTCGCCTCATTGTCTAGCGCCAAGTGACCAACTACCCTTGCAACGATAGCAGGCATCAGAGTAATTAAACCGAATGTCCGAGATCGAATTTGGAAAAAATGACATGGACTACGAAGTGATAAAAATGATCAAAGATGCAAGACTCATATGAATCAAATATCGATAGTCAAAGATATGTTCGAGATAGAAATTACACCCGATGATATTAATCTCACATACTGCTCAATTACGGCTCCATCCAATCGTAATCGAAACAACCTATATGAAAAGATCACCAAAGGTTCATATACTTAACATCCCAATAACACCGAACTCATTGTATGACAGGCAGGTCAGTTGGACAGGTGGATATTTTAAGACGATCCGCGAAATCTTGGCATCTGATCACATTTCACTAGTGTACTGGAAAACATCTCATTGACCTCTTACAAAAATTTCCCATTTATGCAGATTCCCTTTTTATTAATGTGCCTTTCCATGGAAAGGTCGATCACTTATGTAATTTTTGGTACTCTCGCCGAAAATTTTACTTTCCTTACGCGTTGATCGTTTACAATAACTTGACATAACTCGCTCCAGTTACAATCGGTTTAAGCTTCGTAGTATGGTTTACAGACAATTCGACGGCTTGGCAGCAGAAATATATGCATCACTGATAGGGACGACAGTGAATGAATGCAATTTCAGATAGGTCTTTTGCAAACGGTATTCTAATTTCTACTGAACCCACACATTTTGCCAAAGTTTGAAACCAATTCTGTTTGACCTCTTTGCGACAGTTGGAACCACTCTTCATCTGGCAAATGACCGGTGAGAAATAGGGACTGTCAGACAATAGGAGCACATTAGAGTTATGAACAGTGTCGGCTGTTGGGACATTCAACGATAGTAGATTGTGCGCCATGTCACGTCTTTTAGTCAAATAGTTATTGTGTGCATTCGCGCCAAATTTACTGCAAAGCAAGACCACCTCAAAGAACATTAAAAAACAATAAATCACGTGATTAATTTGATCTAAATTTTTGAGTAACTTGCACTGAGACTCATTTATGTCATCCCATGTAGATGTGATTTACGGAAGTTTCAATATTGGCACTTTGAAGCGGTGATAGCCAATTGTCCGTTTTACACGAGTTTTCAATCCAGTGTCAAAAGGTGTCACGTGACTAGGCTAGGGAAGAGCAGAAGACAGATTTTGCCAGTTGAAGTTCTTCACACCTGGTAAAATTATTTTACCAGGTGTCAAAACACAAGCCTCGCCACTAAATTTTATTAGAGTTTGGAGGACCATTCGGGCATTCCTAATTTGTTCAGTGCCTAATTTCCTCCTATAAACATCGAATTTCTTAACTAGAAGCAAGTGTAGTAATGAAAACATTCGCTGGGGTTCGAATACTCCACATGCTCAGTGTGCCTCTGTCTACCAGACTTGGTCTTTTGATGTCGCGTTATGAGTGTGTTCAGCGTCAACTTTAATGTTTTTGTGGTTTAAATTATGAGTGACAATGTTAATAACACAGCGTTGTTGTTAGATGTAATGCGCCAAGGATTCGACTACCGTGAGTAGCCTTTCTCAAGGCAGGTTTACTCGTAATAGTAGGCTTGGAGGAGAGCAATTCAGAAGAGAGTTAGAATGACGGATTCCGTTGAACTCTTCGTCAAAAGAACTGGTTATCCGGAATGAGATCTTCGAGTTTTCTACTTGTATACAATCCCAGTCTTGGACAGTTTAACGAAGCATCTCGTTGTCTGATGGCTCGTCTACTACTAGCAAATAAGAAAGTCGTTCATCACTGTTTCTCAATGCTACTCATTGACATCGACGAGGTATGACGTAGATGAATCTACAAGAGTGAGTCTATGAGATTGTGCTTGGCAAAATGAAAAGACCCAGAAAAACTAAAAGGTATGATCCTACCGGTACTTAACCAATCACAGTAAGTCATTTTGAATTCAAAAAGACACCTGTTTTTCCCATTAAACTTGAGTAGACAAAAGTGTTATTGGTCTGCGCAGTGCAGTGAATAATTTGTGCCTAAATCATTATGAGTCAAAATGAACTTACGATTTATGGATCCATTTGAGTAGCACCAAACATGTCAGCTAAATGGTTTGTCACGAATTATCCAGGTACAACTTGTTGTAGAGCAGAATGCGATTGAAAAAGTTGAAGAGGACAAGCAGATGAGGAGTGCGAATCAATCAGGGCAGCCTTAGAAAGAAATAGCAACGGCTATGTCAAATTAATACATCAATAGAAAAGGGTCGTCTTATCAACAGGCCCTGCATGGCTAGAATTCATGTAGGCAGCGCGATTAGCCTATCCGGTAGCTACAGTTTACGTAGTTACTCAGGGCAGGCGGACCGACACAACCAAAGAAAGGCCCAATAGAACGAAGGCAAGAACGTTCAACGCACTGCTGAATCGGACCGGGAATGCTCGGCAATTCACTACAGAGAACCAGCTTGAGCTTCATCCGGTAAAAGAACAAAATACAAGGCTAAGTAAAACTCAGAAAAATAAACTTGTTTCGCATTATAATAACTGTACAAGTTATGCGATTGTATTAGTGCCACAATGCCAATGAAAACCGAAGGCTACTTCGTCCTTTTTGGAAATTATCAGAATTGCACATATACTCCTCACAAAATGAATGACATACGATTGTGAATGTAACTTTTTAGCCTGTAGCTTAGCAACCATTCGTCAATGACTTTAATGAATTCGTGTCCCAGGTTGCTAATGATTTCTAGCAGTTTTGGTTCCTTAGTGGTAAGCTAAACGCAGATCCTGCCTGACAAATAACCTTATGCACCATGTGATTCCTGCTACTCACATTTACCAAGTAGTCAAGCTCTATAGGTCGTGTTCAAAGCCCAGATCGTACTTAGGCTATCCGCGCAGATGTCATCTTTCGTGAGACTTGATGATTGTAAACCAGTGGCCTGTGGACATGCTAGTCAGCAGCGGATGCGTTCTACGTCGTTTAACTCTCCGAAAGTTCCCTTAAGTTGTCTTTTATCTTCTTTTCTATTAACTAAACAACAGTTTACATCATTTTCAGGAAGAATGACATGGCCAACAGGTGACTGCCATGTGGGGAAGTCCATCGGCGGTGAGAGGATTCGAGCCCGCAACCTCTACTTCCAGTTGTCACAACCTTGTCCTCTTGACTACTGCCTGACTCTCACCCCAGTCTGGACTTGGTAAACATACTGCGCTGATGAGTCCCAAAAAAGATAAACAGTACTTCCGTGGTTTTAAGTAGTACACTAACTCAGCTTATTGAATTGAAAATTTAATCAGCAAGAACCGATTTCAGAGCACAGATTGCTATGACAAAATTTATGGTTGTTCGGATATTCCACTTAATGGATAGATGGAACTCGTAAGATGACAGCAGAGTCAGCAGAAAACGTCTAGTCCGGAAAATGTGATCTCGGTCGGGAGAAAGTTAAAGTATAGCACGAATAAATATTTCGATGGATGCATGAGGGATTCATTGCTTGCCAATGAATGAGTGGATCCACACTTGAATCCATCAGAACCAAATTATCGGATCACTGGTGTGCTATTTTCAAATAACATGCCATGCATCGGAGCAACTGTTACTCAAGTTCCTTATGGTTGGAATTCGAGTCCTAAATGAGAAGGAAACTAATAAGACACTGAATTCGACTTTTAACACGCTAATCAATAACAGATAAAAGAATGGTAGTGTAAGAAAACATTCTTCAGCAGTTTCCAGTTGAATTCCGTCTTTAAACCATCCATCTAGAACCGAATTTGCCAACAATGTTGCAAGGATCTGAGCAACAAGTGAATAGTCGTGTTGTGGACGCAGACTAAAATGTTTCTCGATCCCCACTAATCTGTTTATCGATCCTCTAGGCCCGCATCTGATACTGTTGTCACTTTAATACACTATATTTCTCTTGCACTGGACAATAGAAACAATAGTCAGGTTCCACCTCCTCGTACGTGGTTATCCTTTTAGTTATGTCGAAAAGAACAAGTTGCCTTCATTTTTCTTCCTTTCATGTGGAGAATCTTCCCTCGTTTCCCTTCTGACTGATTATTTCCGCAGTCGATAACAGTTCAACCGTTGCGATGGTACCACTTCCTCTCTGGTTACCACTACCCTGTTTCCTTTTTCAGTTTACTTATCTTCCATCCCGATCCACATACATAATCGCATTATCAGATAAGCAAACGATATTGTTCTCACTCTGTCGTATTCCTATAACTCCTCGTTTTGGGCTTGCCAAAAAGGGCATCATGGAATTTCCAAATTGGTTCAGGGAAAAGAATTTGTCTATTTAACTCATCCATTTATGGAACATTATAAAATTTCTCTGATGAAGGGTGCGAAACGCTTGGTTTTAGTCACGCTTGCACCTGAACATCAATAACTAGGGAACAACTGCATCTCCGTAATTCATTAAAATAATTTGGCGTTGTACTGTTGGACTGAGGTCTCACAGGGTCATGGCATGTGAGTCACATTTTGAAAAAAACGGTTATTTCTCGTTTTATAGTTTTCGCGTCACAAATTCCACTTTGTGCTTTAGCAACATATGAAACATTTGTGTTCCACTCCACCGGTTGTAACTCTTTCCCGTAATTTTCCCTAAATTTTTTCAAAGAATTTCGAATTAATTCCTAAATGCTTCCAATGATTATCCTCCTCTAGAGTCATGCTTGGATGTCTAGTTAATGAATTCGTCACCTCCCAACACAGTAAAGCTCCCGAGAAGATTTTTAACAGAATACTCGCGGAATTTCCTTCCCCTACACACGGGGACCGAGAAAAATATATTCCCTCTTCCATCATTCGTCCCGATCATGAACATACTCATCCACGTGCCCAGCTTACAATTGATTCACCTTTCCGTATTCGGCTAAACGCTTAAAAAACTGCGAAAGTTCAATATTACGACTTAAACAATGTCTGACGTGATAACTTTTCATTATATAATACCATAATCATTTTTATGCCTGGAGCTGTATCTTCATTGAGAAGTGTGACCTTTACTAACCGGCAAAAACGTTACAAGATTCACTGCTGGGGTGCATAAATGAACTTGTCATTCCTCCTAGTTTGATTCAAATGAGATCCCACCGGGAAAAGCAAGCTGTCATTAATCAATTAAAGGGATTGCTGAACAGATGTGAAGGCACCTGGTGCATATACCTGATGAGCAGAAGCAACCACGAAACCGGTTTCGTGCTTCCCAGTTGTTTTATTCTTCCAACCATGCACAAAAAAATAAATCGCATTCAGGATGTCGAAGAACACCTGTTAACAGCAAGGAACCAACCGACCTAGTTTGCTGTCAAATTTGCCGCTGCGTCCTCTATGCGGTGTTTGTTTTTTGGCTGCCGAAATTGGTTTGCTCACAGACGTGGTGTAATCGGAAGCGGGTATTTTCTTTTTAAGCTGAAAGACCTATTCCGGTCGGACAGAAACTGTCGACAAGTCTTATGCGCGTTTTTTATAAACTTGTTCGTCCATATTACTTCGGCATCATTACGGAACTGATGTCGACAGTATTTGGTGATACCTCGAAACCGGTCTTATTTTGATCTTGTCTTTGTATTTCTGAAGTGTGCTTTATCTTGCCTAGGCATATTTTGCACTAATCGATAGTTCGTGAGTAAATTTTTCATTCCCAAGTCCTCCTCTCAAACGTTTTAACCCCAAACCGAATTCGTTTGAGATAAGTGCGAAATCAAACGCAGCATATTATGGAGGTGAATGATCTATGGATTCAAAGTGAATTTTACACTTCGTGCACCACCCGGGGGCGCTACCGAGATCTGAATTTTTGACTTATGTCTTCCGGCATTTAAATCAGGTGCTCTGATAATAGTTACATATATCCAACGAAGTGGATTACAGTTAGACAACAAGCCAGGGAAATTCAAACGTGAATTGAACCACTAGTTAATTGTCAATTTTCGGTTCCTTATGTCTTAACCTTTTCGAATGAAAGTCCAAACTTGCTTGGACACAGGATAAAACCGAAGCAGGTTTGTTCTATGAGTTCTATGTAGTTATGACAGCATGTGGCGTGCTCTGGGTAATCAAATTGCGACGGCCGTGTTACGGTGGAGCATACTATAACAAAGCGCGGGACACTCACCCACAATGCAGGAGGACATACGAAGGGAACAAAAATTGATGTAATCTGGGGATCATTTAGGTGGGGAAAGCATTTGGTTTCAGCTAAAATGTAACTCATACTACTAGCGAAGCATGGCCAGTCTGAAACCAAAACCAATTGTGGGAAAGCCGCTGCATACTGGCATGCCAGTTTGGAACCGAAAATAAAAATGCACCTAGTCAAACCGCTTCCCAGGCAAATGAGTGGTTTGCGTGCTCTAAAGGTTAAGAGAGTTAACGTAATCTAGACGCAGACGAGAACAAACACAGACAACCAATCCCAAGGGATTATTAATCCGGACGAGCCAGCCTCATCAAAACTTGAGCGCGATTCAGCCATCGCTCTGCATACCACCGCAAGGGGACATAACGGATTATGAAAGCACTCGATTCAGAACCTGCAGTGAAAGTAAGTTTGCCGAAGCTGTGTCGATACGACCCCACTCCACATAGATCAGTCTGAACGACGAAGCAGAGATTTCGGAGATAAGAACAGTCCTAACATCAATGAGAAATAAATATTCCAAAGGTCACCACGCTAGTTGACCCCGCCACCAAGACGGCGCATGACATGAAGGACAACTAATTTCGCATCAGTCACAGTCCAAAGTACATATATGCACAGACGCACATTCACGCACCTGCACACACGCAACCTGTCATCCGTTGGCATGGGATTTCTCTCAGTTGTTTGTTTGTAAAATTTGTCTTGCGAAAGACTACTCGTGGTAGTCGAGAATTACTTCTACCAATAACGGTGTTATTAACATTATATCGTTCGCAATAAGAATATAAACCCGTTGAAAATCGTACCGATTTCTTCATGCTCACCTTATATACATTGAATGCACAAGGTCAGTAAGATCGAGTGTTTAGAAGTTGACAAGGTATGCATTTTAAAATCATGGAGAACAAATGGAACATTGTTGCCGTTGTAGAGCAAGTTTTCCCGCGAGAGTCATCCAGAGCTTTGATCAAATTGTTAGTGTACACTTGGGTGGATTTTGTCGTGTTTCATCTTAGCACCCGTCTCCGCCGAAAACTCTTTCTTTTCCAAAGTGTATAACTCCTATGGTGATGGATCTGAGCTTTTCATGACAAAATTCGATTGTCTAAAGATCATAACCGCGAAACTGTGATGTGGAGGCAGCTTTAGTTTTATTCGTTGTGTACAGGCCTTGTTCACCACCACTTGACTACTGATGGAGGAGTTCATACTACGAATACCGGTATTTAACGCTGTTTATTGGGTGATTCTGGCAAATAATATTTAAAACTCCTCGAACACCTAAATAGCACTGTATTGTCGGTGATCATTTTGATTTTTGGAAAGGCGAAACAGTGACATCAGTCCTATCTCAGAATGTGACCATTGTTTCAGTACATGGACGCACAGTTCATACATGATCCCGACTGGAGATATCCTTTTCGCGGAAACAAATGTTAGCACGAACATGATTGTTTCTAGCCCTACCCACGAAGTGAACTTTACTGAACGTGTGAAATCCGAAGCTGACTGTTGACGGTCAACAGGCATGAACATTTGTCATCGAAATAGGTTCGAGGTTTGAGTCGCTGATCTGCCGGTCTCCTCGGTGGTAGATGGTTGAGCTCGTTATCGCACCTGACCAATGAGGACCTTATGTGGCTCCATCTTACTTCAAGCGTCAGCATCCTGGTACCCGGTCCTTCGTGCTCCCGTGTGGCTGGCCCTAGGGGTTACGGACATACATTTTCTGCTTTAGACATGTTATAGAAAATCATAGTTTATGCATGCCTAAGCGGCCATTTTCAGTAGTTTGTAGTAAAAGCCACTAACAGATAGATGGATGATTTTACAAGGTTATCGAGGGCTAAGCCAAGAAAATTTTTCTGTCCTTGGTCAGGTGATTTTGAGTAAAATCGTTTTTGTTAAATAGTATTTCAAATATTGTTTTCTGGGCTGTATGGTTACGAATGACACAACCATTACTAAATTTTAAGATTTCACGTCAGTCCAATGCTGCTGATGGACACGATCAGACAAGACAATTCCGTTAGCTTATGGATGCGCATGCACCAAGGATAATTAGTACGCTCTCTGCCGAATGCTTTCGAATTTCAGTTAGGCTCTACCATTCTTATTACTCCTCTACTTTAGTTGATAAAACTAAAATGGCTTTAGGGAAAACTTTGTGAGACATTGAGTTTTCCCCTGCGTGAGTCCTATCTACTGGCCGGAATTCGTTTCTGCCAACTTCCTTTTCGTCCGCCGCGGTTTTGATATCTGTTTGGGGTTGCTAACCAAAACGGCTGTGCAGCATTTCAGCTACTCATGAGTAGCCTTTAAAAACTTTGTGAAATGCGGGAAGATTGTGCTCCTTTTGGTTGCCGCAAGTATAGCATTATCGCTAAAACGGAGCATTCTTGGAACAACGACAAGTGATGTTCAAACCGAATTGTTTGCTTTTATCTGAAAGGAGGCGGCTAGGATGTATAATCAATGGTTGTTTTGCCTTTCTCTGGTTTTCAAACGTAAACCGGCGTTTCTATGCCAAACAGCAAGTCTGAACACAGTCGAATCTCAATGCAAACTTTGTCCCTCATTCGGACAAAATCGTTGCTTTCTCGTGCAAACACAATGACCAACCTCTTTAGCCAAGTTAAATCCGAGTTTCTTTTACACGGAAAAAGTGGTTTCCACAATCTACAAGCAGAAATGGCACCCCTCTTCAAATCAGATTTTATCCGTACTAGTTCATTCCCACACAGACTGAACAGAATGACAGTTATAAGAACAGATGTGCGCGATTTGTAATATATACGCTAATACATATTGCTGTCATTATACTCCCGCTTGGCTCACACAAATATGAATGACATATTTAAAAGCCTTTAGGCCGACCTCTACATTGAATGTTAATGCGGGTATGTTTAGGGGTGCGAATTGCACCTTCGAGGGGCAAAGCGTTGTTGCAAAACCAGTTTGACCCAAAGCTGAATATTGTTCTTGCAGAGGATGAGTTGGGCGAAACAAATACATTTCGGCACCTCCGCATTTATGGTAGTGTATTGCATTAAGCGTCTTCATTTTTGTAGAAGGCTCAAGTGATATTTATCAGTTTGAGGCGTCAGTGACCTAGGCATGACATCCGGTCGAGCTTGGGGTGCAGAATTAGGGTCGACCATGGCATACAGTTCAGAAGTACGGCTTTTGGGGACAGAAGATATACGAAGAGCTTCAGTGTTTGAATTCCACTGTTTTGGCTGTACTGGCGAAATTTAGCGGGTGAATTGAGGCATTTGGCGTAAGGTTTCGCGCTCTGTGATTCAGTCTTTAGAGGAAGCATTTGATCTAGGTAGACAAATGCATTCGGGATCAGTTTGTCTCGTGCTGCCCAAACGCTTGTCTCGTTGTACACTGGTATCCGAAGAAGGTATTGGATGCAGTGTGTTTCGAGTTAGCCATTGAATGATATGGCAAAAGATATGAGAATCGTGACCAGTAGACTGTTCTTCTTAGGTACAATTTGACTACAGCGTTGGGGTCCACAAAATTCCTTAACTCAAGGGTTGAACGCCTTAGGCGATAGTGCTGAATGTCACGATCAGTGGGTTTTCTGCATAACTTTGCCGTTCCATTTGCACACAGCCATCTAATCAGAACCCTGGTGGCATACGAACAAGAAGTGCCCCAAGTCACATTTGCTCGAAGATATTCCACAGCTCAGGATTCTTCGTATTTGATATATCGACCTTTACCTGGCAAGTAAACCCGGATGAATGTGCCCTCGAGATACTTTGATCAAGCTCCTTATCACTGTTTCAAACATCAATACTACAACGCTCCATTCCGAGCTACGACAGAACTTTGGGATATCGCCGAGGGTTTCTTGTTGGTTGCGGACTTCAGGTCATTTCGTCAAGTATACCACTCTTCGCCGTGGCCTTTGTAACAGTTATGCGATTAACAAATTCATGTCCATATTCGTGTATTAATATGATAAAATAGCCCCAAGAATATTTTCAGCACGACTTCTCCGACTGATCTATACAAAACAGGGCAAGGAGAATTCACCGCAAACGAGAACAATCATGCCGCCTGGAAGATAGCTTCATGAAAACAGCATTTATCAATTATGATTTTGCGCACCATAACGAGCGATTTAATTCCACCCATTGGGAGAGACATTTTGGAGTTGGGTGACACGGTAGAACAACAAAATGGTGATGAGCTCCGGTCAGGTTTGTTGGAACAATCCTGGCTGTATAAATCCAGCGAACTTGGTAAACCGGAAGGGTTCAGTGGCCAGCATGTCGATTGTGCTTTTTCACATCACAAACGAGGTCGTGATGTTATTACCTACATCAGTGAGCAACGATGCAAGTAAACAATGGAACTGTTTGATCATGCTACTTCTCCAATACATGTATCTTTACAGAATGCGATTTCTCACTGACTTAAACTCTATTGTTCTCGCAAACTCCCACGTTTCATCAGCGTGCACCGGCAACGAATATGACCATTTTTGTGTCATGTTTGAGACAAACCTAGTCGAATTGAATGACATTCTACCACAATTTGTAAATGGTTATTTTCATAAATACGACATCATTCGTTTTTGAGCCACTTGAGTTTGCTTGACAATGAGTTTTTCAACAAGAATAGAAATCCAGTTAGTTGTTTGGCCTTTGTTTTTGTGTTGTTAGTACCCTGCAAGGGAATTCTGACCATAAAATTGTCAAATAACAGTTCTGATGAACTTGAACACCAAAAGGAGAGATAAAACAATACATCAACCAGTCAATCAATGAGTCCCTTCATCACATAGATTACAAGGTGATGCTACGGTTATTTGCACAAGATAATCCCGGCCAATCCAACAGTGCCGAATACCGAGGGAAAACAATCTGTAGGAGGTAGAGGTCACGTGAGTAAGGAAATGAGCTGAGGACCAACTGGGCAATATTAAATTATCCAACTTGAGCTGAGTGTGTGTCACGCCATAAGTCACATACATTTCGTGTTAAGTTTGAGTGAGTTCATTTTGTGTTCCCCTTGTTCAGCGTGAACTGGCCATTCTTTTCGGCAATAAGAGATAAGCTTTGGTGTTTTCCAGCAAATAGACATACCAGAGCCCTCGTCTATACCACATGTTATTCGCCATATGCAAACTTCACTCATGACTTTATATATACCCGCTACTGTTGTAAAAATTTAACTCAATGATTACTTTCTGATGCTATTGATTCCCCCCAATGAAGAACATGATTTTGGGTTTGCTAATTCTTTTCTTATTTTTATAAATTGTAGCATTATTTACTTTTAAATGTTGGAAATTCATAAATTTGAAATTTTAAGGTGAACGAGGCATTGTAGCCCTTTTATAATCCCTAAAATCATAGCACAAAAGAATTTCACTGACCCTAGCTCACTGCTTCATTGTCACGTATAACGACCTAAGTGTTTATCACAGCGCACTCGAATGACCTTGGAGCAAGGTCAACTTGTTGAAGTAAATTCAAATCCCTGCCAAGTGTAACTTTCCTGTTCATGGCCAATTATGATTATCCGACTGGAGTTAGTGAAAAATATCATAATTATTACGCAATATCAGACCACAGAAACAGACGTAATCGACAATATAGTTGCTTCCGATGAACAAGCAAACTTTTTCTTATTTAGGAATGGAAAACAGGAATAAATCCTGAGATGTTTCAAAACTTTCATTCCAGTAAGATTTTAGTTTTTATCCAGACAGCCAAAATAATTCATGTTTAACTGTCATTGTTACTGTCTACAAGCAGATGCAGTAGAGGAAATCTGTAAGTAAATTAGTACTACTTGTTTATGCTTCTTTATACCTGGTAAATGCTGGAACCTTAGGAAGGGTAAAAACGGAATTTTTTGGCTGCTTCACAACTGGCAATATCTGCACACACAAATGACTGTCGAGCCGTAACAGGATAGACAAAATAACCCTCAAATTGCTTGTCAGTCCTCTTGTTGGCTTGTTACACAGTCTGTTGTTTCTGAATGTGGTAGCACTGGGCACACTGTTCACCATCGCCTCACCCTTACTTACTGCTAGTGGACAATCTATGCACAAGAATCATACCAGTTACCGACCCGGTCAAGACTGTACATCGATCACATTTTAATGTAACTTGCATTAGAACATGGACAGGTCATTCTCAGAACAGATCAACTCTGCCTTTCGGCAGTCGATTCAGTCAGCTGTACCGTTCTGTAGTGGTGCCTTTCATTGATGGGTGTGCCAAAAGTCCATTTGTCTTCTCGTATCTCCTTATGGGATCAGCTGAATTCAAGTTAGTACTTATCGTAATCATTCATCCAAGTTCATCACTAGCAGTGGTGGTCCTCAGGGTTGTTTTCCGGCCACTCTTCCCCATCAACTTTCTAAGTGAGACGATTTTGGAGGCAGCCTTATCACCTTATGAGAACAGTAGCGTTGATTTATGTTCATACAGCAAACGGTTTGCCATAGATCAAATGAATGATGTGCATTTGGGTGAAAAATCCCGGTAAGTTGGAAGTGTTTCCCAATCGCGTGAACAAAAGTTTAAATATATTTGGTATATATTTTGAAATTTTCAATTAGGAAATGCTTTTTTTGTGTTGATTTGACCCCAACCCGACCATTTTTCTCACAAGAGATGAGTTGGGTGAATTGGACGAAATTTCCTATTTGGACAGTCACATCTAATATAGGATGAGCTGTCTTTGCCTATGCTGTAGACGCGGCTGACCTTTGCCTGTTTGAGAAGTCCATAATCCCGGCGAGATATCCGGTTGTCGATGAAAGGTTGGGCTCTCACTACCGCAGTAAGGTTGGTCCTGCATAATCGTTGAGAAGCCCTGTGCGAAAACAAAGTTTGAACAACGGCGTCTGCTAGGAAATGGTTTTGAGGATGTTTTAACCCATCTGAGTTGAAACGCTTAGTAGGAGGCCAGGAGTACATTCGATAAAGTGGAATTCGGCGTTGAATAAGTTAAAACATTTGAGGCACATGGTGTGCTGGCCAGTAGATCAACTCTCTCGTTTGGACTGTCTTCTGAGGTAGAAAGATGCTTAAGTCGATGACCTGGAAGAAGGGTATAAAAATCTTCCTCAGAGGAATTTCTTTACGTACTTTGCTTAGATTGACGGTTTGAGGTCAACGACATCCTGGAAATCGGACATCCAAGACAATATGCAAGTTGAATATTCCAACGGATGACGTCCTTAAATTCGAAATGCATCTGCCTCTCTTTAGTTCATCAGAATAAAGTGTTTTGATATTTTCATCGCTGTTCGGTGTTACGAGGTGATAACCAAGATCACAACGGGGTTAGTGCAAGGTTTTTAGTTGCAAAAGGCGAATTTACATGGCCAAGAGACAAAACAAAATTTGGGCTGTTCAATCCCCATATCCACTGTGTGCGCTGAAGTATGGGCAACAAATCCCATACGGCATGAATTTGTGTGGACAAAAACAAACCGAGTTAATCACAAGTTTATTTACTCTTCCAAGCCAAATTACTCTCTCATCAAATGGCTTCCACGAACAAGTCATCAAAACCCTTGTAATTTGGGCAGCCCCAGGATTTATTTTCCATTAAATAGATCCTCGTGATAAGATGTGCCTGTCAAGGTTACTAACAAATCGAGCTGTTGGATAAATTGCGGAACTCAGTTTCCGATCCCAACAAACTTGTTAATCCAATCCACGTTTACATCAAGGCAACCGGGTTGAAAAGTGTTTTTCACGGAGAGAAAGAATTTAGTGTGAATCCAAAATGTCAACGCGTGTCTTTTCAGTGCCTAAAGCATTAAGTCTACGGGAAATAAACTTTGCTTTTTCATACAACTGGGCTATTTCGCGTTTATTATCCAACAGCGGAACACCAATTCATTTGGCAAATCTTGACACAAAACAATTCATAATCAGAGTCGATTCAGTGAAACAAACGATTTTTTATGGATGTCCTTTCATCTTTAACAGGAGAGAGCATGATTCAGCTGAGTTTATCAGTGACTCACTTAGACAAGGTGAAAATCAGCATTCGTGGTAATGAAGACTAATCAATGTGAATTTCAACAAATCGTTGAATGTCTACAGACTCTCCGGTCGCGCCCGGTAGCGTAATAGCCAAGGCGTTCGACTCCGAATTATTCGTTCCGGGTTCGCGTCTTAGTTCGGACGCGGTCCATATGCGCTGCTGCTGATTCCTAACAAGGATGAAACAGCTGTACATTGCTTCCATGGTTTCTTTATGATCAGTTGAGCGATCATATCACATGGCGAATTATTATTGCATGAAAACATTCAATCTCCTACTAATAAAATGCACCAGGTTATCAAGTTCTGTAGGTCATATCGAAAGCCCTCGTCGTACTTAGGCTACCTGGAGAGGTGATCTATGAGTAGGGGTCGATTGGTGTGAGCAAGCGGAAAGTAACCCTGCAAATCAGTCACGGATATGTGCAACATCATGTGGTGAAGTTCATCATGCCGTTCACAGCATGCCCGGTAACGCAATGGCTAAGACGTTCGACTTAGAATCGTTCGTCCTTGTTCGGGTTCGCGTCCCACCTCGGGCATGGTAGATGCGCACCGCTGGTGATTTCAAACAAGGATGAAACAGCTGTACAGTGCTCCCTTGGGTTTTAATGGCCAACTGAGCGTTATTATCGCATCGTGAATAATTTCAACAAAACTAAAATTTGTCTTTTATTTAGCGGAAGATCAAGATTTCAAACGCACTTCATTTAAAGATCATCGATCTACCGTTGAATGCTTATAATCTACCAATATCTTATCACAAGGCCTGAGTCAACGCTTTTCACGCGAGTTATCTTCCTCTATTGGCAACTCTTCACCGGTTTCAGACCCGCAATGGTCAAGAGGTTAATGTCGTGAAGTTTCGACCTGAAAATTTCGGGTTCGATTCCACTGACCGTCTATCAGCTTCCCCAGTTTACGGACTTCTGTTAGCCTCGGCCCTCTTCGCTTAATCGGCGAACATCATAGATTAAATAATAAAGGAAATCATCAAAGATTTAAGGACAATCCAGTTCTGTTCTGCGGAATGGCAGTTATTTTTTTACCGTATGGGTAGCACTTACCGTAATAGCTCAACTGTTCTGTTTGTTTCCTCCATTTCAGACTTCAACTTTTCGCACCTGAATTGCGTGTAAAACAGATGATGGAATTAGGCTTGATCAAGTCTTTCTTTTCAAGCACATGCTGCTTGTACATCGCGACCGGCCTTCTTCCCATATTTCGATGACTTGACACCGATGACCAAGTTTGCTCGTGCTCAGCTGCCTCCTAGTTAGGCCAGCATCTAGTATGAATGGTCAGAGAATATAGGTTGTGGTATATTTGTAGGAACTGAGAGATGAACACGTCTGACAGGGTAAAATACTTTGGTAGATTTCTTGAAGTTTGTTTGTGACTCGAAGCCGCGGGTTGCGAGTATTTTTTGTTCGCATGGTAAGATATTATTCGATTTCTGCCACCTAAGAACACCTATCTGATTGCTCTGTTTGTGTACGGCCCCGAATCGTTAGTTCCTCCTAACCCTTCGTGGTGTCCACGTCGCTCTAGGTTTAACACTTAACGACCAAAATTACCTACTGTGCCATGTACATTGTGCTTTTACGAGCCAAGTTCACGCGAGATCCATGTTCGACCTAGGTGAGCATTCCTGGGCCGATTTGGAAGCGTTTTGATCACTCTTCCCTTCGTTCTTTTTGGTTTTCCTCCGGTTGATTGGGTCCGAATGACCTGAATGACATCTTAAACTGTAGCCCTCGATTAGCAGAATCGTGGCTACTCTGTGGTTGTTTGTTGATAAGGTGACCTTAGTCTGTCGTGGAAAGCTTTCGACCAGGTTGTTGTTACTTCGATTAGAACTACTTTGGGTTTCTGTTCACTCCGAGAGTTCGCGCTATGGATTCTTTATCCGTTTACAAATTCGTTTCCACTGTAATTGCTTCAGACACTGTAAAACAGCAATTTCGCTGGATTCCATTAATGGGGAACTGATGAGATCTGGGTGATCTGAGAACCGCATCGTGATGCTAATTAGATGCAACGAGCATCGTATTAAAATGAGAGAAAAAACGTCCGCGGAGGTATATAACCAGTTTCGCAATTTCTGCATTTTACCAGACATACGTACCGGGTACTTCTCTGCTTAACAATTCCCATATCTGGTACATGTTAGTAGTAGGAGATTGAATGTTTTCATCAAATAATTCACCAAGTGATATCATCACTCAACTCACCATAAAGAAACCATGGAAACACTGTACAGCTGTTTCATCCTTGTTAGGAATCATGAGCAGTGCATATGGACCGCGTCCGAACTGGGACGCAAACCCGGGACGAACGATTCTGAGTCGAACGCCTTAGCCATTACGCTACCGTGCAGGCTCTGAACGGTTTGTTCAACTTCACCACATGATGCTGCACCGATCCGTCACTCAGTTACGCGGTTACTGTCCGCTAGCTCAGAGCGATCGACCCCTACTGATAGATGACTTCTCTGCGGGTAGCCTAAGTACGACGAAGGCTTTGGATATGACCTACAGAACTTGATTACTTGGTACATTTTAATAGTAGGAGATTGAATGTTTTCATCAAATAATTTACCATGTGATATGGTCGCTCAACTCACCATAAAGAAACCATGGAAACACTGCACAGCTGTTTCATCCTTGTTAGGAATCATCAGCAATGCATATCTACCGCGCCGTATATTCGTGGCCCAGCGAAAACTGCCTCCATGTCTCCATTCTAGTTCATTGATGGACTCACCATTCAAGCATACTCAAAATGATTCGAACTGTTTCTGGTGAGGAGTTCATTACACCCTCTGAGGCCTGGCCGACTGGCCAAATTACCAAAACAATCGATTCTGAACTTTTCACCCTGAATGCACGTCCCAGTTTCGGGGCGATGGATATCCAATACCAAGAAGGAAACGGCCATACGATGGTTCCATGGTTTATTTATCAAGACCTAAATGTTGATGCTGGATAGCGATCAGCCCTGTGGAAAATTCGCGTCCCATTTCGGGCGCGGTAGATATGCACTACTGATGATTCCTAACAAGGATGAAACAGCCGTTCAGTGCTTCCATTGTTTCTTAATGTTCAGTTGAACGATGATATCACATGGTGAATTATTTCATGAAAAATCAGTCAATCAGTAATTCCGTTCAATTTTTCAGTGCCAGTGGATCTTCAAGCCCAGCTACTGTGTACCTCCTTTTCAGTACAATTTTGTTTCAATGTATCGGTTTCATACCTGACAAACAAACCCGCTAATTATTTCATCTCAGAAAGAATCAAAATATCATTAGCGAAATATTTGCACATGTTGGCACGATCATACACGCGTTCCTAGCCATGCATAGATCCAAGTTTGTTAATTTGAGCCTAGCGGGAACAACCACATCATCATCGTCGGTCTACTTTCAAAATTTTCGTCCAAATTAAAACCAGTTCTCATGAAATAGAACATTATCTTCCTCATACATTCACAACCGGAATCAGAAAGTGGGAGAGATTTAAGGAATGTTTGCATTCACGAGAACAAACAAAAGTTAAATGTTACTAGGCAGCAGCAATTCTGTTTTTCTTTCAGTTATTTGGTTGCCCTTGTGGGAAGAATCAGAATGGGATAAAAGTGTTACTGAACATGTTTGACTAATGAGTTCGAATTAGCCCCCTCCCACCCTCGAGAGGGGACAGACAAGAGGTTAACACGATTGTTCTTGTGTACGGAGGAGGGATTTTGTTTCGATCAGCATCGTGTGGCCTAACCGTAGCAGCGTACTATTTTGACCGTGTAATCGAATTTAGAATGATTGTATTATGTTCCTCTGATTACCAAAGGGTAATTTTCTGATAGGTGAATCCCAGGTGACGGGGCACACCTTTTTGGACGTCGATGACATTTGGTCCATTAAACAGTGTGACATCTTGCGTCTAATGAACTGGGAAATACGGTATGGCAGAGTTACGGGAAACGTTAAAGGAAATGTTTCCGCCCTACAACGCACTCCTGGACTCGTTCTCTTTTTGTTCCAGCCGAACAATTGCTTGGTCATTAGGAGTCGAAATGTTTCTCGTTCTAAAATCCTTAGTTGCTCATGGCTTCAACTGTTTCTATCCTATATCTAAATTGATCTGTTAGAAAGCATAACACTGTCGAATGAAAAATCATTTTTTCCTAAAAACACTTTTGTAATGGTAGGTTTGTTCTACTTCTAAGACTGTACGGTTTGTACGAGGAAGATAGCATTAGCACCGTCTAATTGCTTTCGCATTGTGTCTTGACAGGCACGGAGGAGCATTTGTTCAACCAAATCCTGACATTTCGAGGGATTTTAGCAACCGATAGATGTTTGTTTTGTCAGTCTGTAATGTGAATTGGAACAATTAGTTGATATTTTTGATGATAGTCCATTTTATTTAATGCTAATGAATGCTGTAACCTAAAAAGGGGCCTGAAGCCTACGGCGTTCCGTGTCCGAAGCACGCGCAACCTTGATTAGATTCTATACGGTGATTTGGTCTACCAATGTCTGTCTATCCCTCTCCGTTTCGAATACACCTAGGCCAATATTCCGGAATGCTCTTTCAAAAAGCACTGAGGTCCGTGGTCCCCTTGGGCCGATTAGTGAGTCTTTGTGGACCGAATGTTTTTCATTTCAAACATTTTTTCGAGCTGCGTGTCCGCAAATTAAAATGGGCAACCTATGGAAAAAAACGGTAAATAGATGGAGATGAAAGGCAGCGGTAGATAGAATGAAATGGTAAAATGAATAAACAATCTGTGTCCACAGTCACACGCAAGCGGGCCGTTTCGATTACCAAAGAGAAAAAGTAAGTCTTCGAGTTTCACTCAAAAATGAGTCCAATCAGATGTTGCGTTAATCACGGGCATCTTTTAATAATCATTTCTCGGCCGAAACGACAGCCAACCATGAAATGATCGAATCGACCATTGTTGAATTTCGTTCACACACCTATTACATCCGTCTTGAACGACTTTGAAGTCGATCCAATCAGACCAGGTAGAATAGGTTTCCTTACAAATACCCTTTGCGAACAACCCCTAGTCACCAGGCAAATCGGCAGTAGCTTTATACTTGACATGGTTGCATTCGCTACACTTTTTATGGTAAGGTTATTAGATCACTATGAGAAATTCTCTCCTCATGATCTGCTCAATTGCGGATCTGTAGCTGCCCAAGTAATATTATTTTCAAGTGTGCCTCACTCTTTCGTTTGTCATCAAGAGCCTTGGAGGTTCTAGAAGAACCTTGATCGGATACCAGAGCATCATTTCTGACAAAGAACGCGCGGGGATGGCGGACCCGTCTAGCTGTCGACCTTTCCCAAACCGGCACAACATTGTTTCATCCTTCGAAAATGCACATGATATTCAAAGTTACTCAATGCGCTTCGGCCTCCTTTCTGGAAGAGCTTAGCGTCCTGAACAAAATCTAACATTGTCTAAGGTACGAGTAAGATTAGATTTCAGGTTAGGGTCTCCTAATCCCGATAAATTGCAAAGTTCTTGCTGTGGAATTCTTTTCTTTGCTATCATTAGTGCCGATTTGTCATGGCTTTTTCAAAATCAAACTGTCAGATTCAGTGTTCCTCTTGCACATCCAACTTTCCCAACCCGATTACGTTATGCTCGCGTTTATCATTCCATATCTGCTCGAAAATATTCTGTGTTTCTACTCAGTTACCAATAGAGAAAATGTGTTCTCTACGACCAATCGTTGTCAACCCACTTTCTGGTATTGGGCTGAGAAATGACGAAGGAATGTACTTGCAGCTTGCATGTGCTCTTGTTTTAGTTTTCTATTAATTGGGATGAAGTAATAATAAGATTGCACATCGTTTCTTGATTGTCATGCATAGTATCTCCCTTTTCTCAGCCAAAAAATCAATCCCAGATTCACGGGGCCTTCATGTCAAAGGTGATGGAAAGTTTGGTTACGGAACAGTCAACGACATCGCGAAATCGTTTGTTCCATAACTGTTGAGAAATCAATCGATCTTCTCCTTGCTAGTTTACATTCCACCACATTTCTTCGATCAAGGACAATTAAGATGGACCGTGATTGTACAACACAAAAGAAAACACCGTGCAGAATAGAACAACTCAGAGTGACTGTGATAATGAGTCATTCCGCAAGAAATCAATAAATATTGTCAAAAGTTCAATGCGCTAGCATCATCCGATCAGTCACGAAATGGACACAATCACAATCGATATCTTAGTAAATTTGTTTAAATCTCTACCGTCTTAGATAAATCAAGTCTTTCTTCTTTGGCATTGGGAGCGGAGTGGATTACGAGAAAGATGTTTTAATAGAGCAATACGATATTAAAGATGTATGAATAAAAGGACTCGGCAACAAAACATGTTCTAGTGCGTACACTTTTGCTTTTATTCAACCTGGATGTTAATTGCTGCAATTTCTCAGTTCATATACACCCAGGGAAATTATATAAATAGGACAATTTATTGATCGATTCAGTCGGCTTCCAAATCAAATATCTCTTGGGAGATGAACATCTAATTCAGTTTACTTATGTACGAAGGTAATATGGACTCGATATGAATGTTTGCAAACATTTTGTCGACAAACATTTGAATGTTGTCTACTGACCACAAATTTTATGGACCTAGAGTTCTCCAAACCGGGAACTCCGATGTATGGCTGACGGCATATCGTGATACTCATACGGGAAAACATACCGGTAGACACACGCATATCTACACACACACCCTTAATCCTTTCTCTCGTCCCCTTCTCACCGCCATTGAATTTGAGTAATTCTTTTGACCACTTTTAGTTATCTACATATTCGCTCTGGTCGCTCCCAGTCGGCGGTGGTCAAACGGGCAAGGTCCTGGCTTCTGGAAATGAAGGTCGCGGGTTCGAGTCCACCCACCGCCGATCAAGTTCTGGGCTGTGCGGTCCTCAGTTGGCCATTGCTCATTTTCTGAAAAATAATGTACACGAATATTTCGTTAACAAGAGATAAAAGATAAGTATCATGATTCTCAATTTGGCACACATTCAATTCCACGTTCGTCAGACGGCTACTTCGTCTCCATGCTAATCATTCCTGTTAACCAAATTCAGAACGCATTCTGGACAAACTGGACTGGCACATGGGTTAAGAAACTTCGTGTTGATCATAGTCCGAAGATGATCAACAAATAGTAGACGAATGATAACCACGAACACGGACACACAGTTGGTGATCGGAATGATGTGTTCGCGCGTTCGTCAGTTTGGTGACTGCTATTCATTGTGGCAGTATGTGATATGATCAGTTAGATTGCATGAAGACTCAGCGTATTGTGAATGTACCGTATGCTGTAGCCGAATTCCAATATGGTGTATGCGGCACAATAATAACTCAATTCGAACGGAATTCATGTGGTGAAGCACAAAATAAAAAATTCATTGCGATGGATAGCGTGTGCCTAATTTGGATGGACAGTTAGTGATCATTCATTGCAATCTTTGAACGCCATCCAGTGTGACAACAGAAATACAAAGCAGCCATCCACGTTTGGGTTTGAATTCTGTTGACGTAAAAGAATTTCCCCATTCGGATCAGTTTCAGACTTGTTAATCCGGTCAAAACAGAATTGTAATGTCTCGTACTTGTGAAAATCTGCCCAAACAAATCAGTTTGCCCAAATGATCGTCGTAAATGCGTGGAAACATTTGTTGATAAGTACGCATTCATTATCTCGAGATTGACATGTTGTGAAATCGGTTTGACAATAAGTGATACAGTCCAGCATAGACCAATGGTCTGCGTTATTCATGGACAACGAATGACAAAAAACAATCAAACTTGAAAATTCCATCACGTGGTGGACAAGGCCATGCTTGGGTCACAAAAAACGGATACATTAACATACTGAATTGCGTGACTGCCCGTATCCGATTATCTTGAGAACACTAAGTAAAATGCTTGCCGCGATTTGTGAGAACTGTGAATTTTTCCGGGGAAATTTTTGGTAGATTTGTCTGATCGAATCGCACAAACGTTGATAAATATCGTCGTTTTGAACTGGAGCGACCGTGTTCATTTTCCCTGATAATTAGTCCAGTCCCAACTAGAGTTTTGTGCTGAGGCACTCGTTTGTTGCCTCTAAGGCACCTTCAAAACATGTGATTCTCAGTCACTCACGTCTTTTGGTCAGACAGTTCATGGTTTGCGTCACACGAGTAGGGACAGCAAAAGATTCCCGTATCAATGATTCGTGTCATACAAAATAAGATTTTTCGTTTCCACAACTGTTCCAAGTTGTCACCTTAAGTGATAAGATGGGAAATAAGAGTAATTTCAAATTAGTTGTGATTGTTATGTCGAGGTCCGGGGCGCGATGTTTGCAGGTCTACTGTCGGCCTTCGAAAACGAAACTGCCACTTTGTAAATCAGCAATCTGAATGAAATTTTGTTTTTCTTTTGCAAGGTCGAGATCCAGGCTTCCTCGCCGGCATGACTCCAAGGTGGATGGATGCATAAATCCATGGAATGCGATTATTTTTAACAAATACAGTCATGCACACAAGCCCTCGGACTCCACTGTATCAACGAAGACAGGGTGATCTATACCTATGATCGTGGAAAATAAATCGACGTAGAACGAATTATGAGTCCAACATGGCATGTGTGTTAAAGATTTACAAGGTAGCTAATAATTGCCTATCATCAAATATAATGACACCGAAGCAGCGACATAATTAATTGCCCATCTCATAGTATACTTTGGATCTTATTGAAAATGTATGCTTTTTTCATCAACTGCATAGGAAATCGATTCGTCAGTGAAAAGTGAAAAGTGAAAACGACCGATCCTTTTGATGACAACACTCAAAAATGAAACAGGTCCACAATCTTAATCCAAACGTGTCTGTCTGTGTGCGTGTTCGATCTTTACAAAGAATATGCTCACTGATTGGTAATCGCTTACATCATGAATTATGTGTCGGGCCATTTGTTCACTTTCGTTAGACCTAGGAGTTCATGAAGAGTTTCTCGATGTTGTTCATAGGGCAAAATTGTTTTTTTTCACGGACCGATAGTTTGCGGTTCATCTTGAATAGACATGAATGATTGTTGTTGCAGTGCACGACTGCTCGGCTTGTACATCTATTTGAATTTTGATGTAGAAATGGGGAAAAAAGGCTGATGAAAAATTATTTTTCACACCTTTTCACTCGAACGGTTAACCGCAACGGGTACCTACGGAAGTTGGGAGAAAATGTGCCAATCAATTTTAGGGATACGAGAATATCGTCACTGCAACACAATCAGGTACCTCCCCGTCGAGCAAGAATCATGGGAAGTTGGGTGGGTGTAAATGTAATATGATTTTTCTATTAGACATTTAGATTTCTAGATCTGCATAGCATCGAAGATATGGGAAAATTTTTTTGAAACAGTTGCTTTTTCTATGCAGATTACGGGTCATTCAGGATGTGAGAACTGTCCGGACAAAACCATGGGAATTCACACTGGTGAGAGATGTCGAATGAACGATGATATTCCGGGAAAACTCCGTATTTTTGCCAAAGAGAGCTAGGGAAACATGAATTAAAGGAGCACAACCGGTAAGTAATTGCATTTTCTTCCACAGCAATTCTCCGAATAACCATACGGGTTTGCGTGACTGCAGCTCAGCACTTACGTTTACACCGACAGACACCAAGATCATACAGTTCGACTGAATCATGACACCGGCAATACACCTGATTGATACAAGGTCAAACATGTTGAATCGAAGCATGTACACTGATATAAATATTTACCGACACAGGCGAAAAAGGTATAATATCATTCTTATTAGCAACACTGTTTGCAACGATCTGACGACGGTTCAAGTAAAACTCTCTAGCGCACGGACACCAACAGGTTAGTCCAGCGAAAGTAGTTCCTACTTTTTCCAAGACCATGTATCGCTGAGTAATGAAATGTTACAATGAAAACTTAACCAGGTTCAAAAACTTGCCTAATGAGTTTAATTTTTTCAGAGCCCATTTTGATTGATTTCAGTTCATTCTCGGTAACTACAGAACACGCAAATGAATATCTTAACAAGGGATTACTAAATTGCCAAACCAATTATTAATATGATGAAATAAAGGAATACAAACTTCCCCATGCTATTGGATACGATTGTTAGTTTAAAAAAATATGAAACCACGACAGAGTCCACCGACATGCACTATCTGTAGTGGTTCCACTTATTACCTACAACGGTAATAATTATCATATGAATAATATGAACAATTTTCGTCAAACTTTCTCAGTGACACTGCATCAATAAGAGAACGCATAACTAACTATTCCCGTCCCCGGGGATTTAGCTGTTCAAATGGATAGATAGGTCCAACTAAGTTTATTTTGTTTTAAGTTGGCATCCTTGCTGACATGTCAAAACGGTTTTCAGCCTTGTCATAACGCAAATAACATTCAGCCACACTTCAGTTTGATGATGAACTTTCGTGCACAGGTTAACCATTGACGTAATTTGGCTCTAGGATATCATGAGATGATGGCAGATTTACTCATAAACCCATCTAAACCAATTCCTATTGTCCAGTGATCACTGTTATTTCGTACACTTGCCGTACATTCAGTGCAATACTTGACTGGCCTAACTCCTCTGAGAGGAAACTTGGTAATTATGTGAGCTTCACAATCAAATGAAAACCCGCCTAGTTTGCCGTGAACGATTTCGAATACTTTAGAATAACTGATATGATGCAGTTCTGTGGGGAAACGCTCTTTGGTTGACTCAAATTCTTTCTGTCTTCAGCGCAAGATGACTCCGGATCGACATTCACCGAATGGGGCTGTTTTTTTGCAGCCGATGCGAACACAGTCACCGAGTGGCTTGCATACTGAGTTAACGTTCGAGGAAATTGTTTTTTTCATCGGTGAGCTTCATCTGTTTATGGTGGACAATTCCGCTGCAAGCACACACACAGATAAACTCACTCACCTACTTACGTCATCTGAGGTTTGTTGCTCACTCGGCAGCTTTCGAGAGGATGCATTTATTTGTTCTGACTGTGACCCAATCAAAATCTGTACAAGAGTTTTCCCGGTGGAAGGGCCACTTGTTTGATAACCTCACTCGACTAATATCCAATTGTAAGGCTTGATTTGAGAATTCATGTGTTGGTTTAGTCAAACGCGTTAGCGCCTACCGTTGGGTTGCCATTACTCGCTCTACTAACCGACGCTTCAGTCCATGTGCGGATGACGAACAGCTATTATCACATGGGGGACTTACTGACTAGTTGTTTTACTTAAGCACCCTCCCTCCCCACAGTTCAGGCCTTCGTGCTTTTGTTCACCCCGCTTGTGCTTATCAGCTTCTAGGTGCATACATGACCCAAAAGCAACTGTGAATTCCAAAAGCAAAATGGACTAAAATAGTGTGTGTATTCGCGCGTGGTGGTGATTGAACCGTTGATCTTAGTCCGCTGTCGTCCGTCTGCTGTGTCACTGGGTGAGCTTATTTGCATTCGACCGCACTAGAGCCCCAGTAAAGCGACAGTATCTTGCTCACAACCTAGTCACGAGCGTGCGTCTGTGCTTGGTTTGGTTTGATTCAGTTGTTTCCGGCATACCCACAACAGGGACCAGTTTCGCTGGAATCCATGATGAAACAGTTGAATTCAACTCAGTTCATGTTAGCACAAATCCAGTGAGTCCCATCAAATGTTTACCAACGAAGCTGCTTGCAGTGACAAAGGAGACATGGGCTTCATCTGTGAAATTTGAAACAACAAGCCCATAGATTCGAATTCCGTCAACAACGATTGGACGGAATAAGCAGCAATGGGAATCTCGATTCAGAATCAGGGAAATGAGTTCAATCAACTCCCCGCGCAAGTGATCCGGTCACGGCTTGAAAGTAATCATACGGGACCGAAAAATACAGCAACCAATAGGGTGAGAGGTGCATGCACTGTTTGAGTACAGATTCATTAAGCTACAGTTTGCAAGGAATTGGAAACTAGCGAATTTGTCTTGCTTGCCGAGTGTGAAATGTTATTTTATGCACGTTTTTCATTTCACTCGCATTACGGTGAATGCATAATATTAATATGAATTTTAATCAAAAGTTTCCTAATTCCGCCACAAATAAAACGCATTCTGTCCGTCCGTGAACGCACTGCATACGAGCATGTTCTCAACGTTGGAAGTTTCATTCAAATTTGACACACACACACACACACACACACATACATACACAAAGGTGTTCGAATTGTTCCTATTTTGCCCAGAACGGTGACTATTCAATTGGAATTGTTTCTAATTGTTTGCGGTGAATTTTACGCGCCAATTTCTTGTTTAAACCCAGTTCAATTCGGCTCCAATGAAACCAAACAAAAATGGGCAGATTTTCAGTGTACCGCCTGTCGGCACATTGATCATTGTTTACACTCACTGGTTGTTCATGTTTTCTTCATTGGGGTGAAAATTTCCCGATCACTCAAGCGTCAACACGATTGGAATGGCGAAAATGAGCTGTTGATGACATACTAAATATGTGTTAATCTTTTGGGAGAAGTTTGCGAGCACAAGTCGAGAAAGCACAGATTGGTTGCACTATAATTCGTTGTCACAGCGTATGCTTCCGGTACTCATTATTTATTCACGCTCCTAACAATTCAAATGAGATTCTAGTACAATGACTTTTGTTTATACGCAACATATGATGAAAATCCAGTTTGAATAGCTTACTTGAGTAAAGAGTAAACCTGGGCAGGCAAATTACTCCCAAGCTTTGACAACGCTTGCCTGTGATCTAACTGATCGATCTGTGGCGGAAAATCAGTAAAGACGATGCTATAATTTTGGTATTTACACAACCAGTGGGCAAAATTGGTTCATTAAGAACAAGGAACAAATCGTCTAGCAATCATGTAAACATTGGACTACAGAAATTCGTAATTTTCTATCAAATTTCTGACGTCATCCTCATCCATTGGATGAAATGACTAAATGTACAAATATTTTTAGGCAAGATAGGTTATCGTTGTTTGGGATTGCCAGATCGGCAAATATTTGGTGATCGGACAAAATGCGAATCCTTTATTCAATTCGGTAATGGTTCCGTGTAGTTTAAATTGACATCACTCAACTGCTCCGCCTAAACATGGAGATAGTCCTTGTTCAATCCAAAATTCTAGACATTCCATTGTAGATTACAAAATAACATTTCCTTTGGTTGTCAAATCTAATTGTCGAGACAGCTCATAAGACAAATTTCGATGTCACATGAACCAGTACTATTCACGCGCAATCAAGCTGTCGGACAGCATGTGACCCTCATATTGGCCCGCCTGTTCTGTTTGGGTCAACGATCAAAGGCCACGGTTGTACTACAAAATGTCTGGCTGACCCCGTCCGACGCCACCACTCCAACTGGCTTAGTCACGGCGCAACCCTAATGACTATTGCTTCTCATCTTGTGAGAAATCAATTCATTAAAGTCCGGCAGTTACTGGGACAAGTTCACGCAATCGATAGGTTGAAACCAAAAATGATCAGCTCGCCACAATCGTTTTTGCTGCACTACCGTTGGACAAAGTCTCAGTTTAGTGTACATTCGTAGTTGCATTTACCCTCCGGCGTTAGAACATACCTGAAAAAAACGCCCGTTGCATTAATCTTGATTTTAAGCAAATTCTGCATTATCCCAATCAGTTTTGAAAGCTACTCTGAATCAATAAGATATTTCTTTTATTTTCTTCTTGATTTCTGCTTGCATGTTAGAAGTATGCAAATCGAAAAAACCTTCTTCACAAAGCAATCTATGTCGGCAGAAACAGGCAAAAGCGAATGGACAAAAGTCAAAATTGCCAAACAAAAAAGCATTGATTTCCCAACATGCTAGCAAGTTTGATAAAATTAACAACAAAAAATGTGCTCATCCGCGGGAAGTAAAAATGTTTTGATTTGTCCGTGTCCGGATACCACGTGCGGTAATAAATCAGAATTGTTAATTTCAGTCTATTCGCCAGTTGCAGCTATCAGTTTACTACGGATTTTCCCGGTCATTTGATGACCTCTGACTATATTTAGCCGTAGTCTCGGGGTGTTTTCTTTCTTAACCACCATGCATGACCTGGGTTGAAATAAACAAACGTATATTTGTTGAAATCCAAGCCGTTAGCATAATTCGCACTACGTTGTCAAATCATGTGACTCGGCCACATAAATCACCTGTGAAATACACGTCGTCTTTCATGCATTTTATCCAAAAAGCATGTACTTATTCCAGCCCAGGATATAAATATTGAGAATAACTTGAGTCTGCCAAATGTTAATCAGCGGTCACGAAAAGACCAAAGAACCTGCAGTATCAACATTAGTAATAGTAGAAGTAGAAGCAGTAGTATTAGCAATGGTGACATTAGCTGTATTATCAATGGTAGCAGCAGAAATAGTATTGGCGCTAGTGTTAATGTTATCCTTAGAAGTAGTATTAGTTCTAAAATTAGTGTTAGATTTAGTATTAGTGTCAGTATAAGTATTAGTGTCAGTATTTATAATGGCATTAGTAATATTGTTGGTGTTAGAATCAGTGTTATTGTTAGTATTAGTATTAGTGTTAGTAATAATATTAGCATCAGTGTCGGTGTTAGTGTTAGTATTACCATTAGTGTTAGTATTAGCATTAATATCAATGTTGGTATTAGTGTTAACATTAGTGTTAGTATTAGTATCAGGGTTAGTGATAGTATTAATTTTAGCATTAGTATTAGTGTGTGTTCACACCTTGTCGAGTCAAACCACTCAGTGAATGTGACAAGTGCTTTTCGCACCATCTACAAAGTTAGGAGCGGACAATCAAGAACTGTCAAGTGTTGCATCTTGAACACAGCCGAAGCCGTATCGATCCGTTTGTGTAACCCCCCTCTATGCGCTCAGAAACAATTTGTCCAGACTCTTAAACCTCCCTGGCCCACTTGTCATTACCCAACAAGTGGTCTACAACCTGATCGTGTGACAAATTGACCAATTACACATACACACAGACGCATTCTTAGAGTTGTGAACTGATGTGAATGCAAACGGACAATTTCCCTTGAACCATCTCCAAACCATATTTAATGTTATGTATTGGCATGAATACGAATAACTGAAAACGAGCTTGTTCGCCACGTTGTGTTGTTCTCAAAGTATTAGTATTATTGATAGTATTAATATTATTACCGGTAGTATTTATAGGGGCGGTTAATCAGAAGTGGAACAGTACACAATAGGCAAAGCGCACCAGAGTTAATGCCGGGAAAGTTCAAAGTAGTAAGCAAAATGAAACCAAGCCCAGTCAGTAAGCCACATGGGCATGATCACCGCGAATGCATTTGTGTCCCCTTGCAGATAAAGGAGAGAGAGAGATAGATGAAGAATGATCGATTGCCAAAAATTTCCAGATGGTTTCAGGAAATACCAAAAGTAAAAGACAGAACCTGTCAAATTGTCAGAATTGCAAATAAAAAATTACTACAGGAGGCTTTTATGAGGAAAATGGACTGGCGATTTGGACTAATAAGAGAATACCTATGTATATATATGTATATAAATGTATTACATTATAGTACTGCCGACTAATTTGTCTACAATTCCGACACCGTCTATTTATGGATGCTCCATGCAAGTCCGTTTTGTGCAGTTTGCTTCACATTTGCTTGTTTGCTGCTGTTCGATTGCCGCAATTAGAGGTGCAAAAGATCCGTCCAAATGGATTAGAACAGAAACTGCGTTGGTGTATGCGCACAGGAAATGAGTGATATCACATCGAGATCGCTTCTATCCGTCTCCTTCGCTTTCTCTTTGTTTCTCCCTATCTAACTTTACAACCAAAAATAAACCAACTCTTCTTTCTATTCAGAAGGAATGTCACATTTGAATAGTCGTTGCGAGTATAAAGAAGACGAATGTTTCCTTTGATTTCTTTGAATTAAAGCTTTAAAGGTGGCTACATGAAACAAATGCGGCAGTTTTCTTTCCAAAATAAAAACACAGTTCTACCTTTCAACAGGTAGCAGCCGCAGATCAATCAATTTATAGGATTTACTCGGTTTTCTTCGAAAGTCTGAGGTTCCAAGGAGATTGAAAGCATAGTTATCTATATATACGTTTGAAAAATCCCACAGAACACATTGAGAACAACACAACGTGGCGAACAAGCTCGTTTTCAGTTATTCGTATTCATGCCAATACATAACATTAAATATGGTTTGGAGATGGTTCAAGGGAAATTGTCGGTTTGCCGTCATATCAGTTAACAACTCGAAGAATGTGTATGTGTGTGTGTATGTGTGATTGATCAATTTGTCACGCGATCAGATTGTAAACCACTTGTCGGAAAATGACAAGTGGGCCAGGGAAGTTTAAGAGTCTGGACACATTGTTTCTGGGCCCATAGGGAGGGGTTATATAAACGGACAGATACGGCTTCGGCTGTGTTCAAGAGGCGACACTTGACAGTTCTTGATTGTCTGCTCCTAACTTGATAAATGGTGTGAAAAACACTTGTCACGTTCACCGAGTGATTCGACTCGACAAGGTGTGAACACACCGCGATAGCACTTATCTTAACGGCCCCTGTGCACAACAAAGCCGGGTGGTGTTCACAAACGCGCTCGGACAACCGCCTGGTCGTGCGGCCAATAGACCTGGTCCCACAGGAGCAGGTGAATGAATACACACAGAATGAGGCTGCAGAATCTGGCACTCTGTCGTTTACTTGAAAGCACATGATCGGTTTGGATGTGAATACAGTTTTTAACTGTGTAGCAAAGAATGTTCCACCGATTGAACTTGACAGTCTTCGTTGGATAATTTCCGCTTCGGTGTCACCTTTGAAAGGCAAACGAACGTATACGGGGTTCTTTATTAGTTATATTTCTTTTCATCGTGTTTTTCCATAGTTTTATTTATGGATCTTTCGGGGTATCCATTTGGTACGAATACGCTCCGCAGGAAACGAAGTTCATTTTCAATTGTGTCGTCCGTGCATATTCTTCTTGCTCTATCAACTAAACAGCATATTAGGTTCCTCTTCGCTTGTAACGACACAAAGCTGTGAAAATGTATGTATGTCCGTTCCATGTTGCCTTTCTATAGACTGGTAGTTGTGCAGATCCGTCCTGCCGTCGCCTTATGTACACATCTTAGTATGCTAAACTATGGTCTGCTTCTTTTTCTAGTGTAAAATGTACGTTTGGATGGACACTGTTAAACGTGTGTAACATGTGGTTTACGTCTGCATGTTCCTCTACAACACATAGTATATCATCACCATAACGTTTGTAAACGGCACAGTGCCTGATTAGTGAGCGCAGTTGATTATTCCCCAGTTTGGACATAAAGATATCAGCAAACAATAGTCCCAGAAAAGACCCCATTGCCACTCTGTCCTTTTGCCGGTATATTTCACCAGTGAATTAAAAATTGAACATTTCTGGTGCACACAAAGAGTAGTTGTTCCAGTTCATCCAATGGGATCCCTATGGAGATGTTGTTATCTTGAATGTACTCGCAAATTTGGCCAATATTTTCGCTAATCGGAACATTCGTAAACAGAGAAACTGCATCCAGTGATAACATCTGCTTTCCTTCAAGAAGTAGGCTATTAATAGGCTCTGTGAAATGAAATGTATCTCGCACACTATGTCTAGAAATGACTGCCCTGACTGATTGCAGTAGGCTGGCTAATCACTTAGATAAAGCGTGATACGGAGAATTACACATGTACAAAATGGGCCTCATCGGAGCTCCGTCTTTGTGCACCTTCGGTAGGCCGTACAATCTGGGAATTGCTGCACCTGTGGGTCGTATCCGCTCAAAAGTCAAGGCGTCAATCATTCCATTCTGTTTTAAGGCTCGTAATTTCATAGAAATTGATTTTTCTATTTGAGTTGTCCTATCCTTTTCGGTTGGAGTCTTTGTGAATTTTGACTCGTCGCCCAGTATTCTATTCATTTTCTCAATGTAATCCAACTTATTGATGATAACAATACCAGCTCCTTTATCTGGTTTGGTCAACATTATTTCGTCGTTTGTTTGTAGTTCTTTTAGACGTTTCAAGTGCTCAGGCGTTACCAATCCTCGCTTTACTCGTCTGTTGTCACGATATTGATAACATGAGTTGACGAGATCGGATTTAAGTTTCTCTAAACTCTCCGGAGAGGACGGCATCAGATCCGACAGCTGACTAAACAGATTTTCAAATTCAACCTCCATATCTAGTTGCTTAATTTTGTTGGATGGGCAACAGGATTTTGATCGTAATGGTAGGACTTCAAGCAATCACTTATCCAGGCTTACGGAAGACAAGTTGTGGACGAATCTCTTCGGATCGTACGGGAACTCACCACTAGGTTTGTCTAGATTGACGGTCAGGATTTTGTGTTTAAACATTTTCAGCATCCTAAGCTAAACAGTAACACCATTTGGATCACGTTAAACGAAAAACCATTTCCACGAACATTTTCTTTTGATGGAGGATATCAGCTAAATCAGAAAATGATTACAACATTGTTCACATTTGCATTACAGTTTTGCGACATGATACTTTGTTTTAATTCTGATGAACGTTATTACCAACATTTCATGTGCTTTTGCCCAGGTAGAGTTGAATAACATTTAAACGCTCCAAGTTGCACCAAATATGTAGCATGGATTAATTGCGCAACAAAACAGGACATGATATTATCCTGCACCATAGTACAAAATGCTGAGGGCCTTAGTCCAGAGACCCACCAAAAGTGCTGACCATTAAACGGCATGTGATGACTTGAAAAAAAACTTGCAAACTGAACAATCCTAGGTGAAAAATCTTCTAAAACATTTTTCCCAGTTTCTTATTCCCGTCCAATTTGCTCGCTTGGATATGAAAAATATTCCTACCAAGTGGGTCAAAAGAGAGCGTATTCCGGATGGATTGTGCTAGCAACGATATTCCGTAAAGAAGCGGAAGTGATTCCGAAAGACACTCCGTATTTCACTCTATCACAATTTAGTGAACATGTTTTCCTGAGTGACACCGTTTCTCTTTTCACCAGAGGTCCGTCGGCTAAGCATACATTTCGGCGGAGGGTATGGATCATGATAGAATCCTACGCTGACCTGAATCTTGATTCTATCCCTAATAAGGATCGTGGCGTAGCGTAATAATTAGAGGAAGTAACCAACCAGTGGATCTTTTCTTTTATCTTTTACTTCGTTTATTAATGAGACAACAATGTACACCAATCTTCAGGAAGGGGGCCGTGGCCAACAGAGGGCTACCGAGCGGGGAAGTTGACCAACGGTGGTAAGATTCGAACCCGCGATCTTCACGCCCAAGCACAACGACCCTATCCGTTTGGCCACCTCCGTACAATCGCTTTGAAATTGTAAGACTTTTTGAGTGGTGGAATTAAAGCGGTTTCACACTGGATTTGTCGGGTACCAGGTCAAAATGACCAAAAACATATTGAAGGTCAATGGCGGACTCATCGCTTGTTCTCGTTTACTGATCCTGGATTGCAAGCAATGCACGCATCAAAATGTTTTGAATTTGTCTCACTTTGTTCTTTCTAACGGGCTCGTGAATCGTCATGGCTGAGATGTACACCCGGTGGTTGAAATGGGATATCAAGTGAATTCCTATCCTACTTGCTCGATGGATAATTGCAAAGCTTGTGACGTAGCATGGAAAAAATTAGCGAATTCTCCATGAATATAAGGAATACAAACTCAATTACTCGCTTCTCCATGCCGTTGATTACTGGAGCAGAAATTGTTTGCATAACTGTTTTTCCATGAGTTTTGACAAGAGACTTATGTATAAGCAGCGTATAGATGAATAAACAGAGATACAAGGAAAAACGCGACTGGTTTCTGTGTTACTACCGCTCATCACCTATGCACACTTGAAACTCTTCGGCCAGTTTATCCTCATCATTCTGTAGTTCGAACGTATGTTGTCACCATAAGTTAATTTTAATCATGAAATTCTGAATGGCTGAAGCATCCATCGGGGGATAACAGCTATGATACCACACTGTTTTTACGGGGATTAACCATTGGGTACCTATCATATATATACATATATATATATATATATACATATATATACATATATATATGTCTCGCCAGAATCGAATCTGTAGCATCAGGAGTGTGCATGGAGGCTATTTGTTGAAGAGTTCACAGAAGAACTACAACTGTGATTCGTTGATAACTGTTTGTCAGTTGGGCTGAGCCAACCTTAGGAACGAGGGCGGAATGTCCCAGAATATGCAGATGTATATATAAAAGCAGCAAGTAGTATCTGGATGAGTGAACAAAATTTGCCCGGGAGCACACGAAGAGCTTCCATGCACACTCCTGATGCTACAGTTTCGATTCTGGTGAGACATATAAATTCGGAGTGTACAAGTATGTGGATGTTTGGACAAGAGAGCACCGGTTACGCATATCTGACGAGCGACAATAATCGCGAAACTGGTCGTATGCTCCCGGGTAAATTTTGTTCACTCATTCAAATGCTACTTGCTGCTTCTATATATACATATATTCATACATATATATATTTATATTGCAGGCAGTACGTCGGTGAGTGGAAAAATATCCCCGGAAGGATACGGCCAATTTCATGGTTATTGCCGCTGGTCGGGTATTCGTACCCGGTACTCTCTCATCCAAGCATCCGGATTGGCGTATCTCACCAGAATCTAACCTGAAGCATTGAGAATGTGCACGGATGTTCTTGGTTGAATCACAAATGTGACTCTTTGTTTGGTTGGGCTGAGTCAACATTAGGAACGAGGGCAGAATGCACCAGAATAGATAAAAAATTATCAAAGAAGAGTTTTCATGCATGATAAGACTTCGATTCTGATTAAAGATACCAATTCGGAATGTACAAGTATGAGGATATCTGGACAAATGAGTACCGAGTACGCATACCTGACGAGCGGCAATAATCGCGAAACCGGTCGTGTGCTTCCGAGGGAATTTTATTTATTCACCCAGAAGCTACTGACATTTTATAAATATATATGTATATGTTTGGCTACTTGCTCTTTGGACTCCGCCTTTCAAGCACAAATCATGCTTCATTCGATCGATCTCATAGCTGGGAAGCACCAGACTCCAGTTTCGCACTCATCAAAGCTCATCGGTGGTGTGCATCCACTATGACACCCAAAATATGAACCCGAACTGTCCAAGTGGAAGTGTATGGGCTGTTTACGTTCCGTTAGCTATCTTCCCCGTCGATCATGATCACCGGGCTAAGAAATCCGCGGCTGAAGGCCTCAGTGACAATCTGCATTGCCCAACAGTCCAAAAGATAACCACGACCGATACCTCGTCCGGTACCTCAAAAGAAGTCAAACCTTCTCCGAAGGATGAAAAAGCTTTCTCATTTACCTATTTTCCGATAGAGGACATGCCCAAACGTAAGCCTCCAAAGGGAGCGAGGCTCAAGCTTTGCGATTCCCCAGGGTGAGGATCCAAGGACGGCATGTGAAACTTACAATCTGAATGGCAGTCCGTCAGGCATAGCTACATCAATCCCATATGCTACTGGCAAATTGTTGTGAGGTTTGTGTGAATATCGAAAGTCACTTTTAGAACTAAGTTAGTGAAAGACCACTTCTGATCATATACGGAACTTCAACTGTGTACAAGAACATGTGCATATAAAGTTATGTCACACTGCATTAGGTACACAAGAAGGACACAAACTCTCAAGTCCGTTTAATCGGGAAGAGAACAGTTGGAAATAATGCAATGAAAAAATAAACGCCAACATTTTAACAAACAAATATGAAGCGGAAACCAATTTGTTTCACTGGTCATGTGACATGTGTTGCTTATCGTATCCGGTCACGGAAAAGAGGAGTTTTGGGGATTGGTGCTAGCGTGCAGTCAATCCAACGGAAAGGAATCACAAAATTTCTTTGTATGTCAACTTAATCTGCAGTAATTTACAACTCTTGATGTGTTAAAATTGACGCTGTCTGGAATAAAGTCATCATTCCAAGTGTCACTTGAGTCTCGGATGAAATCCCGTCAGATTTGTCAGTCAGCGGATAAATCTTGTTAGACAGGCAAACAAAAATATATTTCATTTGAAATAAATCAATTTTTTGTTGTGCGTACCATGTTCCGCAGAAATGCATGAACGAGACTGCCTCGGAAGCACACAACGAATGGCCGTGTATTTCTTCCATGGATGTATCACCTACGAATGTTCCTAACAATTCAAATACGATCCCAGTGAAATGAGTTGTACTGGTAAAATTTTAGTTTTTTCAGCCTATATGGAATTTTTCGCCTTATTCTGTCAGCTTCTTATATCATTTTTCTCTTCCTGTATTGAGGTTTGAACTATGAAACTACTTCAATACTATGACAAAATACCGTGAAAAAATCAAGTTTAATGGATGTCGCTGACGTGTTGTTCCGAATGAAATAAGTTTTATTCGCAGAATTTCAAACGATTATTAGTTGGAGTATCCAAACACCAGAGGTCAATCAAGAAATACATACCGAATAGTTAGTTTTGCTCTCTGCTACACGATTGCATCATGACATGCCAAGTTATCAAGGTCGAGTTGAGTCTGAAAAAAAGGTCAGAAAAAATTTCAGGTGAATTTACAAAGACGCGAAAGTATCTGAATAAATGCGATTTTGATCTACTTTAGATCTGGTCGAAAGGACGGAACAGTTTGGCATGCTTCCTCAGCCATTCGTCGAACCGGTAGTGTGAGGATAAATGTGCGACTCGTGCTACTTGTAAAATTCAGTTGCATTGCCTTGTACTGTATAAAATTTTACGTATGTATATTTCGTAATTCAGTCACGGACAGACATGGTCAGCAACTCGCAAAAAAGGTAGAAAGATATACGGCCAATGACTGACAAACCTCTGTTGTAAATAAACAAAATAGTCACAGGAGGAGAGTGAAGAACTAGAAAAAAACTAATACGCAGCGCTCGGTTTCACCGTGGGATGTCAAAGCCACCCGATTTGACATGACAAGACTTGAATATTATTTACGCGAATGGGAATGTGAGAAGTCCACCTCAGATTTTTGTCAACAACGACCGTCTAGTAGTTTGCAGAACCAACCGTGGTAAGTGTTTTTGAGCTGATGAGCGACGAATCAGAAAGCCAAGGAGACCGAAAAGGAGAACAAATATTTGAGACTTTCGGACGTGTCAAGATTTACATCGAGTTGCGCAAAGAAAAGATAAACATAAGACAGGTTATTAGGGAAACTCTAAAGTCCTCGCTTTCAAACTCGGCTCGCAAGGCGCAACATTATCAGCGTACTTAAACAAATGACAAGAGCAGCTAGTTGATAAACCCCTAGCTTACGTGGATAACAGATATGGCGAATGAACAGCACTCTTAAATACCCCCTGATTTGTTGCCCAACAGTCTTCAGTTTTCCCAAGTTTTTCTAGCGGACAGTAAATCCCAAATATCGCAATGACCACTTTCATGAATTGCCTAACAATAAAATTTGGTAAGAATTCAATATAAAGTCAATGTGGTTGGAAATGGGGACTTTTGAAGAAGAATGAATTTGCTAGATGAGAAATTAGATTTGACCCGTTTGCTTGAATGAACGGGGAACAGTATGTCTTTGGTCTTGATGAAAACAGACAATGTTCAGCCAGTAAACTGGGAGCATGTAATTTCAACGAGGATACTTCAGATTAGTTGTTGATCAGCCTGCTTAAAATGGAGTTTCCTCTGGTGCGAGAAACACAAAGATTTGTCATCGAACAGTGAACTTAAAAGACCATTCTTCTTGGATTTTGTTCATTTTCCCGAAAAATTGATATACGTTTAAGGCTATGAAAAATGATGGCTTGTGAAACACTGGAGGCAGGATCTTAGAATCGAATGCCCGTTAGACAACTAGAAGTTGGACAAGTTAGGCAAAGAATTCTAAAACAATTTGTCCGATAGGATTATTGATACTGTTGGACAAAAGTGCAATTCACGTGTTTCAGCTGCTGAGTAGTGTGTTCCACTCAGTGGATACCCGAGCATGTTGCTTCGGTGACATTAAGAATGTGTACATCACGTAAAATCTATATGCCTTACATGAATACACCGTACAACAAACGAACATGGATGCAGAAAAGCACAAGAGATGTGGAAAGCAGAAACTTTTATGAGATCGACGGGCAACGAAAGCTCGGTAATAGAATGAATATTAGTGGAGTTTTTCAACTTCGTTACTCCGAGTTGGTTGTAACAATCTCCGAAGCTTCCGCGTCAGTCTTCAATGCTGGCTAATCTAATTCATCCCATAATTCAGGTCTGCAAAGTTCACCTCATATGTAGATCTGAATTCGTTGTTAAAAGACGGTAGTTACGGCCAGTTATCGGTTGGAAGAACTAATGTTGTGTAACTCACAACTGGAAAACTTTTAATCGTTTTGGGTTAATCTCCAGCGAAAGTCCACAATAGAATGCATTACCGTCTTGTTTTTGATCGATTATTGGCATATTCTTTAGAATAAATACGAGATGTAAGCTAAAAACGGAACAGTTACGAAACTTGAAGTTAAAATGGACTTGAACAGGTATACCAAACGACCCAGCTTACGTAAAATGGGTTGAATTTGTATGGTTGACCTCTCCACTGCCGAGCACCAAACAGTTCAGCAGTCGACAACTGGTAACTACTCGTTTCGTAAAATAATACAGTGGTTACATGATTAATCATATCAACACAGAATTGCCTCAAATGTGACTAATCTTCGTGGAATCCAAACCCAGTCATGGATGCAGTTCACAAAAGCGCACCACACGCCTCTGACAGTTCAGGCGCCGGAGCAATACCCAAAAGCGATCGGAAGTTTCGCATAGAGATCGATGGACATCTATCAGGATTACATAAGCAGGTGACATCAACCACACTGAACATCCTGTCACGGCATTGCCAGAAAAGTACTTTCTTTGAACCGACCATCATCTACTTACTGGGATTCAGATAGAATTAGGCGAAATGCCCAAACAATCCCTCTTTCACAGATACATTACTGCGCTGTTAGGAAACCTACTACCCGACTGTATGGTCGGCGTCAATGTGTCTGTGTTCGAGATCCAAAACCCGAGAATTTGAGCCAGTTCTCCATTTTTGAAAAGCAATTTCTTGATATTTTCACATATTTGATAGTCCTCTGACGTCACATTATGACTGAAACTTCAACCATGGACATTTGTAAATAAGACTAAAAGCTTCCGAGTGACTTTTTGCCCGATAGGTTCATAACCACCGTCATAGTACGCAACCCACATAGTCGGGTTCCCTCAGGACCAGAACACGTCATTGTCTGGTTTTCAAATCATCAGGTTAGATAGCAAAATTAATGTCACACTGACCACCGTTTCGAGTCGTCCTACTCTCACGTGTCTGCCTGCTACGTTGCCCGATTCGAAACGGAACAGAAAATTGTGCAATTCAAACGGATGAAAGTAAAAATAAGATGAAACCACTCAATTTCCTATCCGTCTTTATGTTACAACGGCTAGAAAAGGATCTGCCGAACAGTCGCGTTTATGCGTTCCTTTAAACGATTCAATCTTTTCCATTTCGTCTGTCGAATCAGTCTGGAGAATGCATGATTTAATTGATCATGCACCAGAATTCCTTGATGATTCATTTGGCTCATTTTGTAAAGATTCCCAAACCTATTGTCTGAAACAAATAAGGTTTAGGCATGGAATCTCTTTTACAGTACTCGATTGTACATGGGAAAGCAAAGATATACGGAGAATATATGAAATCCCCAAATGTCGCGTAACTAGATCGCACATCCAATTTCCGCATCAACGAAACCTAGTGGGTGTTCCGTGTACGTTTGGAGAACGATTAATTGAACACATGTTTAACATAAATGAATTTGGTGGAGGTAATCCGAGGCACAAGACATTAGGCAGAGATAACAAATCATTTGAGACCACCACCATCCGTTGTCTCGAAATGCGACCAAATCATACGATATGGACAGAAATCAGCTTTTTGTATAACCAGAAAAACTGACCTTTGGAGAAAAAAATGTATTCGAATTGCTAGGGGAGGAAAGCAAAACACTTGCAGACTCGCGAATGATGAAAGCACAACGGATTTCAACAAGGTTGTTGAACCCAGTGTGATTGTTGCAATAATCGACCAAATATGAATCCCATTGTAAAGACAAACTTGATAATAGTTGGAAGAAAGTAAAGTACATATTGAAATCAGTTTTTAAATTTGGGGATGATGAGTACAAAGCATGACAAAAAGGGCACTCGAAGGCTTGTCGGTCAACACGGTGTAATGTGAGTGGATCCTACAAAGGTGCGAATGACTGACTTGGAAAAAGACAAATCGAAGTGCTCCATGTTTCTAAGAGATGTGCAAAACAGCGTGTCAACGAGTGATATATACTGCTGATTGTTTAGTAGTAAAAACGGACCCAGTACAGTAGTGTGTAAAAACGGTGTAACAGTACGCTCGACAATCTCCTATGACGTGATTCTTGACACTGTTACTTAATACGTTTTCATGTCAAAATTCAAGAAATGAACTTATATCTTGAAAAATTAACCGTGGCACTTAGCTGAATTCGGCAAAATAGAGAACGACAAAAAAACGGAACAGTTGTTCCTCTGACACACTGTTTAACTGAAGGCAAAAAATCGAACAATTTTAGATTTAGTGTCACATCCGACCCAAGGAAAATAAGCGAGAAGTTGTTCCGTTTAGTATCAACAGTTTCGAAGGCTGCTTTTTGTCATATCCCAGGTATTGGGTTTTGTGAAACTCCCTTACGGGGACACACTCAATTAAACCTGCTCACTGACGATTACGCGTCGGTTGCCAATAGAATGTTTGTTACTGCAGTCTCATGCTCAGCTATGGACAAATTGTGAATAATCGGTTTACAATGAGTTCCAATCCTACGAGTGCATCAGGTTTATGCAATCGTTGTGGAACCATAAGCGCGACAGTCGGCCGTGTGACACCATGAGTCGAACACAAATAGTTAGGCTGAAACAGGGTTCATTGCTTTGATCAGGAGCTAGACCTGAAGGAACCCCTGGCGTGATCGGGTTTCTCGGAGTATTCCACAGTGGTCAGTAGACCAGTGGAATTTCAGCGTTTGCGCAGAATGCTGTGGAGCTCTCGAACGAAGATCACAGAGGTTAATTTGTACGGCTTTCTCCATGATAAAAGCAAGACACGCCATTCGTCTGGGTAACTTAGCACAAGATGGCACATTTGCTGAATGGTCAGAGAGCCACTCGTACTTTAGTCATCCTGATCCTCTCCTGGCAAGAAAGAACAATAATCCTGCTTAGCGCTGCGATAAAGGCTTTGACAATAAACCTGACAGTAGTAGTAGAACTGTAGGTCTAACCCTAACAGTCTCTAGGGTGTTTGCTTCCGTAATTCTTTTTAGGTTGTCTAATAAACGCGGGGAAAAGAACCGAAATGTCTTGATGGTTGTTGCGCCGATTGCAAATGCGTCAATCGAGCAGTGATTTCTCGACATTTGGAGAGTAGCTTTATGCTTTCTGATGATCATCTATTAACGTGTGTTTGGACACTTGTGAGGCCTTCGTCGATAAGTCATTAACCTGGCCTTGTTTGCAGAAGAATAGATTCGCGTTATCGTGCGCTAGTTGGAATTGGAGCTTCCAGACAGCTTTTATAACCCTGTCGGCCGCCAGTATGCCACGACAAGACCGTCGTATTTCCTCATTGCCTTACTTGCTTTACCACAGAGGATGATCTACAGAATGCCTGGCCTGGTCTAACGGAAGTCGAATTTCCTCCAGGAAACAATGTTCAACTCAGGTAAATCAATGGTACCGAATTTCTGAATAACAATGTGCAGCATATTAAATGCACCTCGATTCGTTTGGTAATTTACGTTCTAAGATACGGTATGAGATTTGGACTTGGATGATCATGTACATTTCCGAGAGTGACAGGAGCCTGCACCAGCACTAATTTTTGTCTTCGTCAACTAGGAATAATCGGCAACTTCTGGCATATGAAGAGTTTGATTACATGGGGAGATAGCACAGGGTGGAAGAGCACATGTGGAATAAAGAGACCTTGATTTTTTTCGGACCTCTATAACATGCAAAGCATTTATAAATTTCGGATTTTTTTCATGAGAAGGATATATACTATCACAATTATTGATTTTCTGCGCTGTACAAGAGCTGTACAAGAGTTATACCGTCTGCCTCGAGCATGTTCAGTGTCCGTCTATATTCAACCATGGATTTATCCCTAGCCTGCTTAGAGTCTATCGAGAACATTATGTGAATTATGAGGATGATCTCCATGGTATGCTGAGTGCGACAGTCTTCTGTGACTAACATACTGGCTTTGCATTGAATACAATTCCATGAAAAAAGACAAAAATATCCGCGTCCGGCTTTTCCCTTACCGTAATCTTTTCGCAAATAGAAGGCGAAACAGACGGACAAAATTTAACGGTCATTCTGTGACTTGGAATGCAGGCATACAGAAGGCAGTCGGATCTTCGGCATTGGTTGATATTGCCCATCTTCTTGCTTTGGACTCACGAAATGGGAACTGTCTCTGTCTGGGGCTTCTGTGGAAGATATAACCTAGATTCGAGTCTGTAAGATTCTTCCGACCGGTGGTTCTTTTTAATTTACATTATTCGATAATCACGTACATTTAATTTAGAATGAAGCATGCCACATAGAATGTTCGATTGAAAACATAGTCATTTTTGGAAGAAAGATAGTTGGGTTTTCCTTTCCCCATTGGTTCAAATTTTCTGGGATGATGATGATAGCTTTCTATAAGTAGCCGGCATTTCGCTTGCCGAAATTCCGCTGTGACAAGCATTTCTGTAAAGACGGGGTGGACGTAACAATTTGATAACTTTTGATTCTGCTGCAGCCAAATGCAGCGGACGTAGAGGGCTTCGACGAGTTCATCAGTACCTTGGGATCGCTTTGAAAGCTTAGCCTTTAGTCTGGTGTTCTCTATCTCTAAGGTGCGCCGCAATCTCACTGGTTGTAGATTTTATTCTTCTGGTCTTAGATCAGTCCGACCTCTGCCCCTTAACTCTTAGCGAAAGCAAGCGTGTCGTTTTGTGCTCGGAAATGAACAAATAGATAAATGCGATAACTTGGAGAAAGAAAGGACAGACAGAATGTTTTTGAGACTCGTAGAAATCACTAAAGGATTGGCGTATCTCAGGCGCTGAACTTCATAGAAAGAAAGTTATATGAGTAGCTCTTCAGTCTTGGTCGTCAGTACCAACATTTTTTGGGTTCCTGTCGCTTGCTTTTCACCTTGGGTTTTTCTACACAACATAGCTAATCGTTTCGAATGTCTCTTCTGTTTTCCCCGGGCAACTTGTCTACCTTAGCCATTGTCTTTCAACTCATAGACATTTGTCAGAGTTGATTCTGAAAAACATCTAGAGGTTGTCGTCTGTAAGAAGCTCACGTGGACGTCTTACGTTGGAATTCGCACACACGATCTTCGACGGTTATCATTGCAAAATATTTGGCTTCGACACCACACGGTGAAATAAAGTACCATTTGTCGTTTTATGTACCAACATGCGCTTTCAATCCCTTCATTACTGTTTTTTATGTTGTTTTTCGTGATCCACTCGAGAAAGATTCCGAAATTCTTCGCCGGAGACTGTCAAATATCGATCCTGTGTCTTTCATACCACTGGAATGATAGTCCGTGACCAACACTTATCCACACGCGAGAAGTTTGTTCAGATAACGCTAGCTTCAATATCTATGAAAATTCTACCGTCTCTCTTCTCGAACGTATACTGACAAAGCGGGATCACTTTTCGGTCAACTTTTGAGCAAACCTATCTTAAATGTTTAAATTGTGCGGTGCAAAGGTTTTATCTCCCATTGTCTTCTTTTTTACAAGATGATAGGCGTGCCTATTTTTCATTGTTCTTTTTGACTAAAACGCGACACAACGCAACACAACACACGTTTTTCTAATGAAAAAAATTTGATCACATGGTCTCCCAAGGTCGAAGACAGAAGATTTATTCTAAATTCACCTTTGGTCTGGAAAGCTCGCTGAAAAGCGGACGCATTGCTCGCCCTTGAAGTGTGTGCTCAGTCACAACCAGTATGGAGATTCAGAGTAGGCACGCTAATCTGGGTATTTAGTGTGACAAATGAAGAAAATTCGCGATCCACTAGACCATCAAAAACGACAGGTCATAAACGTGTTTTTATTTTCAATGCAATGCGCAAAATGAATCACTTTCCAACCAAAAGTACATCTTCTCACAGAATACGGTAGGAGGACATGTCCCAGTTACTTTCTTACCAGGGAACTAGAGATTTTTGGTAGGAAAAACGACTTGATAAAAATGCACACGTATATAGATATATATGCATATATATACATGTACATATAAATGTGTTTGCATATGATCACAATCTAAATTGTAGGGTAAAGAGTTTGGATCGAAGCTGTTCGTTCAGGAGTCCGAAGGAGAACCATAACCGTGATTCGCTGATAATTCGTTCTCAGTTGGGTGAGCCAACGTTAGAAATGAGGTTAAGATGCCATCGGAATAAAGATAAATTGTCAGTAGTATCTGGACGAGTGGACAGAATATCCTTTGAAGTATATTGCCAGTTTCGCGGTTATTACCAGTCGTCAGATCTTTTTATCTTTTTTATTTTATCTTTTTACTTTCTTTATTAATGAAACGACAATGTACATCACTTTTCGGGAAGGCGCCTCGGCCAACAGAGGGCTGCCAAGTGAGGAAGTTGACCGGCGGTTGGAGGACTCGAACCCGCAACCTTCACGTCCAAACGTCACGACTTTATCCGTTTGGCCACCGTCGGCCAGATGTACGATCACTCATCCAAGTGCTGTTTACAGTTAATACATATATATATATATATATAACTTTATGCATCACTGTCTTTCCAGAACTATCTTCCTACTCACAGTATGAAAAAGGAGGATGCTATAATCGTCGATCTTTGCACCATCAAATACCAACCTGATAATTTATCATCGAAAATTTGAAGTTACCGGGAATAAGAATCTAGGTGTCGTCGTGGAAAACAAACCAGGGTTTTATAATTTGACGGAGGTCTGTTATGAATTGTCTTCGTTGGCTGTTATCATCCGTTCTCACAAACTTTATTCAAGTTGCTTAGAGATAAGTATTCGTTTATTAATCAAAGTCCAATCGACTGGATTGGTTTTTATGATTAATAGATATTGATCACTTGACTGACTGGTGCACCCAGTTTGATGGCATTATAAGTGCTTTGGATCTTTGATTAGAGTAATGGATATGATGACTAATATTCAGCTGCCTTTACAACATGCTTTCGGTGCTTAATAGTCGATTAACTATAGCACTTCTTTTTAGGATAATTGGTAAAAGCAGTGGGAAAATGGTGGACGGTATGAATAACTTATCTACATAGTTAGTGTTAATCTCGTATCAGGATCGATCGTGTGCATTGTTAAATGTCATTGGATATCAGTTATATCGATTAATTTAGCTCCAAAATGTCTTGTTTCTCCTAGAAGCATACAGGAAGATGTTCATGTGATTTACGTGTATGGTAGATGATTTTTGACATTGCCTTTTTCGTAATAGTCATCTCCCAAGGGTGCAGGCAGAGTAATAGACTCGAACTGTTTTAAGAAAAAGATTCAACTCTTTCTCAGTTCTTTGCCGGACGATCGTTGAGTTAACTTGAATGCTATTCCATTACGCCTACATACAGTCTTCCTGTGGTTTGATTAACATTACTCCGATCACACGAGGACGTGATGTGGCAACATCGTATGGGGCAAAATACATTCAAAAGACATTCTGTCCTCCCCCTCCAAAAGAGGACCGAATCAAGATGGTTCAGCAGCGAAATGGACATTTTGATTTTGGCTTGACGGACAGGCCGATATACGTTTTTCAAATTTTTGACCCGATATAGTCAGAACTTTTCGCCAATATACATTTAGTCCATCGGCAGTGGCCAAACGGATAAGGTCGTCGCGTTTGGTCGTGAAGATCGCGGGTTCAGATCCTCCTACCGCCGGTCAGCTTCTCCACTTGGCAGCCCTCTGCTCACCGCGACACCCTTCCTGAAAATTGATGTGCATTGTTGTTTCATTAATAAAGAAAGTAAAAGATAATAAAAGACTTTAGAAAAAGATTAATAGGGACTGGCTAATATTAAATTCTCTCCGGTGTACACAACACTAACATTGACGCTCTGAATTGCGCCTGACCTTTGAAGTCAAATGTGGTGATGTAATTCGGGCAAGTCACATGACATTGACTAGGGTATTATCTCTCATGACTCTGATGAAACAAGAACCAATGAAAATGGTCACCATTGAAAGTTTCCGATCATACTGACCATGATGTCTATTGGACCTCACATTCGTGAGGTCTTGAGTGTGCGCTTGTTTGCTAAAACTTATTTGCTATCACCGTTAACAGTCGAAATGGCTGACCAGCCGGCTGATGACGCCTACTCAGGGGTAGCGTAATACTCGGCTTTACAGTGGTTGCCCGATCAAGATAATGTCATACGCATGATGTTGAACCTATCGCGTGAATGGTGACGCAATAGATGCTCTCAAAGTCATTCGATAAATATTGCGTGCTACGTGTCTAGAGACGCTCAAATATTAAACTGGAGTTTTAAGGTAGATACGACAATTTGGTGAGTTCATTATTCGAGCTGTTTTCGAACGAGCTGACTACTAGTAGAACAGTATTTTTATCCACTATGGAGGCCCGTTAAGTCCAATAGAGCACGATATATCTGACTAGAGATCATTTAGGTGAATTCACCCAGAAAAGGATACACAGATAAAAGGATAGATAGATAGATAGATAGATAGATTGATTGATTGATTGATTGATTGATTGATAGGAAGCCGGACACACTTTTAGGTTGTTGTTTTGCTGTTCTATTTTTTTTGGAATTTTGCTTTGTCTAGCAGTGATGATTTATTCATGTACAATGAACACGGTTCCCGTTCACCGAATATTAGGCCTGCAAACACATCCATAGTTCTTTACAGTTTCCAGCTTCCCTAACTCTATGGGACCAGCGCATGGCCTGTACTAGTTGGTCATTGGCTCCCATTACTTGTTTGCGTGTACCTTGTTCCTCGCGTTATTTTGGACACAACTTCACACTCCAACTTCGTTATTCTGTTAGTTTATTTTGTATGCGAATGTGATTTTTGAAGAATTCGTGACAACCACGCCAAAATGTTTTTGATAAACAACCATTGTCTTTTACTACGTCTTTCAGAATACATGTCGTCAAATAATGCCATTGTGTCCCGTTCAAACCCAACGGCTGCCGAATATTCGTACTCCATGAAATCACCGTCCAGTCAAGGAGATGAAGAAGAATACACGGAATCGACACCAAGATCTATGCAGACAAGACGTAATATTATCAGACCCAGTCCCGCGCAGAGTGACTTCACTCCAATTGGACGAAGTACGCGTAAGAGTGTTGTTACGTCTTATCGTCTATGCGAGTCAATTGACCAAGTTAAATATCATATCCAATGCCAACTGTCCGAACATCTCACTCAGAATGATAGGGACGAATTTTGGGCCAGATACCTCTACTGTACCTATGTAGATCAGGAAGGAAATAAACTATCGTTTTTCTGTTTCGTGTTTTTCATAGCTCATTGGGTGAACTACTCTCTGGGGTGACTCAGACTAGACGAGTCCTGGTAGCAGGTAACTACAAGGAAAGAAATCCAAGTCAATTTAAGGTAAGCTTTTTGTCACGAGTTACACGATGCATCGCGATAATAGTTTTGAGACATCTACCACATGAATTGAACAATTTCATTGACACCGAAAAGAATAGATTTATTGCTCCAGATCAGTCACCTGCCGAATAAAACACAAGAAAAGAAAGGATAGGTGGCTTATTCTGGCTTCCAGTCGTCAGTGGATGACCTCCCGTTCATTTTGACTCTACGGACAATAGTCATGTTGACCAGACATAGAACATCCTTATGCTAGCGAAAACCAAATAGCGTATATCGCTCCTCTATGACGAACACTCACTGACCAATTATTCTTTTTCCTAACTTGGCCCATCTTTATTTCTTGACTTCCTCATGTGGCGTTTTCGCTCAAGTTATCGATCGGTTTAATCAATACGATATCGTTGCGGTTGTATTGAACACTGATCGAGGTAATAGATAGGCCAAGTCAACAGCCACTGCCGTTAGAGATACGTGCCTCCTTCATCGGTTCAAGAATATGCTCATTCTCTCGGGCTATAGGTGCACGTTATTTCATTAGTTTTGTGTGTTAACATTTAACGTGCGTGGGTAAGTAATTGCTGAACACCCCAGCTGATAATTAATTTCAGCTTTGGTCACTGGTCATTTTTATTATAGTGAAACACGAGACAGTTTCTGACTTTTGGTTTCAACGGTCCTCACGAAAGTCGGTCGGTTCAGCCAACGGTTGTGACCAGAAGACCAAGTTGTCTGAGATTCTGACAACTCAGTCTATTCTTTCATGTGGATGATGTCTGGAAGTCGCTAAAATTCTACTGAAAGAAAGTTACTATGCTATCTTGAAAGTGTCAGGCAGATTAGCTAAGCGATCCGCTTTGTCGTCATCTCAGTAACCAACCGCGAGACAGGATCACTTTTGAACGGAGTCGGCCTCTGTTTGAACAGGTAATTTCTGGAATCCATCCATGTGTGAAAGTCTTTGACCTCAGAGGGATTCCGGTGCACGCACAAACACAATCCACATGTTTGTACCGCCACGAAAGCATACCGAATGACATTCGGCAATTTCACGTAAGAATCAATGGTAACTCACCCCAGTAACGCAGGCGCATATTATCCATCACGATTAGCTCATCGCAGTTTGACTGTCGAAGCAGTATTGCCCCATGAATCAACAAGCAACTAACAACCAGTTAGAATTCACAAATATGATTGGCACGGCAAATATGACAAATGTAGAATCTATTCGACATCAGTAGGATTCGAATCCGCGCATTTGTACCGTGTGTTCTACTAGTTGACTGCTTGATTTGTGCCGTAAACATTACACTTCAAACAGATTCAAACTACCGACAATTGTGAAAAGTCACTTCGACTCGAAACACAGATATTTCCAACCTACTGAATGGCTGATGCGATGATAGCTTGAATCAAACTGACTACGTCGGTATGCCGTTCACTAACATGACGAAAAGACCAAATCAATTTTTTGATAAAAAGCTAATGAAACTTTTCACGGACGGAATATCTGGGCATGGATGAAAAGTCTTTGAATGTAATGCCACTTTAACTCTAAGCTCAGTAAAACGAAAGCCTTTGATTCGAACAGGAATTTGTCCTCAAGGCAGCTGGAAGTGGCTGAGCGAAAGCCCATCTGCTTGGATCAATAATTCGCCCACTCAATTTTCCAAAGGATAAGCCATGTCAACTGAATCTCCAACCTGATGGACTAGGGGATTACTTTGTCAAGCCTCTACCCATTGAACTTCCAGGTATGACTGGATCTTCAGGTTGAGATAAGCTATCCCGTGTAGCTCATTGGGTGATGGGCGACACGCAAACCGTCACACCACGTCAAAGTACAGTCTTATTGTGACGGCCATATATAGACAAGTGGCCAGAAATACCATTCGCGGGATGAATATAGATTTCTCTAAAATGTTATAGCATGGCAAATGCCATCGGATTTTGAGGTCTGCCCGGCAGCTCAACAGATTCTTGCGGAGACAGAGACAAAACTCTGACAAGGTTTTCAAAACGTGACTTCTTTTACACATCTCGTTATGAATTAAAATAACAAATAATATAAAAATTTCGGTTAAAATTTAGTGTAAAATGGCTACCACTAGGGTTCCGCAAATACGGTGTCTACAAGTCAGTTTGATGCTGTTTACATTTGCACTGAACTTGTGTTTCACTGAGCACACGGACAATGAGTTACTTTTTACATGTATTTGTACCATTTTGTGCAGAATACAGATGAAGGAGAAAATTTTCACGGTGTGCGGAGGGGTTGAAACAGGTGGACACGATCAAATTGTTTCTCGAATCAAACAAAATCACGGTAAACACGATCGGCGTGAACGATTCGGACAAACGTTTGTGCTTACTCGGCTTATTTGTCATTTGCCAATGCTTTGTTTTGTCTGTTTCAAAAAGTGATTCGATTGATTGAGTTGAGAAATTTTATGCTCTCGGTTACCCCGATTGCGGTTTGGTACTATGTGCCGTCCGAACGCCCAAGTGGAGATGCGAACATTTTTCACTACATGCCAAATGAAATTATTAGTACGGGAATTAACATCATAGTTTGTAGCGGAAATAAAAACGGTTCATACCCTATTGTCATTTGGCCTTATAAAAGACAAAACGAAAACTTCTAGGCAAATGAGGTGAGCGTGTGGTCAATTCGAATTGTCCAACATAGAGTGGATCGTTGAAATAAGTTCGCATTAAAATAAATCCACCAAGAGTGCGGCAGGATGAAGCTGAGTTCATCAGAATGATGATAGTCGAACTGGTCGTTTAAAAGACCGCGATTGTTCCTAGTCAAAATGGAAATTGGGGTAGGGTAAAATGGTTTTTTAATTTTTGTTTTATGGCAATTCATTTTGAATTGAGCAGATTAAATTTATGATCTCGTCACATTCGTGCGGATAACCGGTGGACCGGAGTACGGACGATACTGGGGTAGTTGAGCGTCCGGTTTGTACCGTCCCGACCAGCGCGGAATATTTATTGCTTTTCTTAATGTAATAGTAAACGTTTGACAATTGCAGATTATTTAGAGAGACGATAGGAAACTGACGGAGTATGAAACGAATCGGGTTTCATGGACCTTAAAATAGAAACAGTCAGTATGAGAAACAGCGTTGCAAAATGTGCTAGGAACGAGTACAGTGGCTGAATGATTTTGTAGTGTAAGTGATAGACAAAAGAAAATTAGGTACCGTTTTGTAGTCATGTAACCTTCCTCAGGTTGGCTTACTCAGTGTTCTCCTGTCTACTCATTGCCATACTACGATGCCAATAAAAGGAATTTTGAAGAGCTCGCATGGATGATGAATCCGTTTGAGAGCCACGTGGTGGTTAAATTAAGCTTTGGTACCAAGCGAATCAAGGAGTGCTCAAATCTAGCTAGGAGTGAGAGTAATATAACTTGTGTTGGGCTTGCTTGACAGGTGGGTGGAAGCATATGATCCCAAGATCAATAGTTCAACAACGTATGCTCATAGATAATAACGAGTGGATGGCTGCTGTGAGAAAGTGTATAGGGTAGCTTGTGCTTGTATGTGCAGACGTATACGTATCTGCATACGCACAGATGTGTTTGCGTACATGTATGTGCAAGCATTCGTGTCGATGGGTCAGTCAGTTCATATGCCCATCTAATGAGATCTTCCTGTAACAGACTCAAAGATGAATTGAATAAATGTGGAACATGTCTTAGCCTTGAAGCCGTTAGAGTTGTTGTCCTCGGTTTATTCCAAAACTAGACCACATGATGTCACAATGGGACTACACCTTGACGCGGTGTGACGGCTTGCGTGACTCCATGGCCCAACGAGCCATTTAGGATGGCTTATCTCAAGCCTGTAGGGCTTGCCTTGCTGGTTAACGCTGAACAGTGATGAGTGCTGAATGATGGCTTATTTGAAAGACTGACTTCGATGTAACAAGCGAATAGATTACCTCTTATTCCTATAGCGGAACTATTTCACCCATTTAACTTGTGTAAGCGTTTGTTTCCAGAAATAACTGATAACCTAGTATGTTTACAGTGGCATCCAGTTTCCAAAGAGATCAAAAAACGAAGAGCCCTTGGTGAATACGACTCATCCCCAAGACAAATGTCTACTCAGTCCAAATGACAACTATAAGCAGCCAGAATAAATTCAGGCCCATGTTTAACGATGATGGTACATATAAAATTTAACACTCCCTACTTACCAATCTCATCAAATCTGACCGTCTCGAGGGTTGCGATTTCAAATAAAAAAGATTAAGATGAAGCACTGCTAAAAGAATGCAACTAGCCTATTTTGTTTAACGATCTCTCATCTATTCTTCTTTCTCGAGTTCACGGAATCATTCCCAAGAACATCATAAGCACTTATAACCGGTGACTGTCGCTTGTAAGTAGTATATCATTCGTATCATTTGGAAGACAATCACAAATTAATCTAGTTACACAGTCTTGTCTGTGAAGAAAGCATTTCTGACTCGAAATATCCTGTGCATGACAATCTATCAAAGTGGCTTTGTGACGCCTCAGAATGTTCTAATTCATATTTATCTGTTGCTTTGTCGGCAGCAGGCACGATAATGCGATCAAATCGTCGCAGCCAAATTGTGCCCACCCCAACCAAATTTCTCAGCCACGTCGGAGGGCCGTTGTTCCACCAACTGACTTTTTTCCACCGCCACTGAGATTGTAAGTGCGGCTTTTGACCGAGTCGTGAAAACTGGTGCACACATAAGTCCAAGCAAATGCAAATAAAAACGGAACCTGATTACAGGAACGGTTTTCGACTGATGACGACAATCATTTTCGGGTACTTGCTGCAATCGTACCAAACAGTTTGGGCAGTAAGATATTACTGTCCTGAAACTCATGAGATATATCTTGTCCTGATCCAAATGATATATCAGGTGCAAACTTTTTAGGATTGACTTAGTTGTCGGTTTGGGCGGTCGGTTGTTGCCGCCGATCAGCTATCGTGATGGGAATACGACGCCTTATCTTGGTGAACATATCTCCCAACGCTTGGGCACGTAGCCACCGACTCGTTCACACCGGGTGGGTAATACTGGATAAAAACTGTGTTTGTTAGATAAGAAAGGATAGGACAGACGGGGGAAGACTGTTTTTACCCTGGCATGTATGCATCATTCCCATGTGAGGAACAACACTTTTGGTTGCACTGGGCTAGAATCAAGTAAAGAAATAACTGAAATTTTAGGTTAACAAATAGCGTAAAGGAGGACTCTTCTCAGGTGCACAAGTATTGGTTTGCAATTTAGTTTTTGACGTCACAAAACAGTTTCCTTTGGACCGTTGCTGCTGTCTGATTCCTCCCAAGCAGTCGATCATCCTCTTCATCCGTTTTGGTCCCATTTTGCCCTGAAACATTGTGAAGTAAACACAGGAAAAGTATGTTGAATAAACTATCGAAGTACAATTCTAATCACATAGACTGCCACATCTTGCCTTTTTCGATCTCAACTAAGCATGCCGAATGAACTAAGAGAAGATCCGAAAATCTTGATAAAACGATCTATACCATAGGAAGGGAGGCTGGTCTGAAAGAGCAGAGATAACCCATTGCCTAATCAAGCTGTTGCGCAGGAAATTTGTTCAATCCGCATAACGAAGATGAAAGAACCACGGGTTGTTGGGTCGCTTGAAACACCTCTGCTCTCTCGATGTCTTTACTAGCCTGTGTACAACTTGAACAGAAGTTCAGTCCTCATTCGATTTCCTTTTCTCACTGTTATCCATGGGTTTATGAAATATAATTTGAACCTCTAGCAACAATCAAATGCATACGAATGAATTAGGGGAGATAGGAGTCGTATTTGAGTAGGACGATCTTGTCAGATATTTTGAACTTTTTTTGGTGAATTGGTAGTTATCCTGTACGATTGCAAAGTATCATAATCGACTATCGGTTTTTCACCGATACTTGATCAAATTGGAGCTGATTAATGGTTCTGGACTCTAAAATTCTTGCTTTTCTTAACAAAAAGTAATGCAGTATGAAGAACTGAAGTCAAAAATATCGATTTTTGAGTCTGACGGAATAAGTAGGATCGCATTTTTGCGAAGGGCACCTTGAATCCTAGGCTGTCACAACGGTCTGACTGCTGGCATTTGCGAACTATATAAATTAGTTATCTATTCACAATCACAAATAAGGCTGCATCTTCCCGCATGGAAATCGAAACTGCACCTTTTATCCGAGTTGTCGGGACCTTGAAAGTGAATTGCTCACAAAATACAGCCCCCTACACGTCCAGATTATTAAGTAAGCTTTTTTTCTATAGACGCTGGATTCATTCGATCATTAGTAGCATAGGTCTCCGATGAATGGGTATAACAATGTAAATAACGGTTTCATATATTCTGTGGAATTCATCTGATACCAAATCACGATTCGTCTCTTCAAATCTATCAAGAACAGAAATTCTGTCTCAGAAATGTTCTATTTATTGGTCATAAAACTTGACATAAAACGGCTGATGGAAATCATAGATGAATTTGGTAAGATCTCATCGGTGGCTGTCCAACTTTGTTTGCCTCGATCTTGGAAGGTCCGATCTCCTTTGCATTGGAGAGTCATCGTCACCAGTCGGTCGGCTGGCCGCATCATTCCATGCCCCCGATGGTTTCGATCAGCTTGTTTCTTATGTTATCTTTCCTTAGTTCGATTTTGCTGACTAGGTTATCGAGCGGTGCATAGAATAAACATAAAGTCCATTTGACCCTGAATTTGACATCTGGGTTGTCAGGATTATCCTAATTGTTTAAGTTGCACTGTCAGAGACGCCAGTGGTGGTTTCTCAACGTTTCGCCATCGAGAAATATACTCGAAATTGATGAATTATTAAGGTAGCAGGACAGGAAGTCATGTTGTGACAGGTTAGCCATAACGATAAAGACACAAAAAGTGAAACCAGATAACCGGAGCAAAAAACAATTGGATAGTAAAATGATCAATACAATAATGACCGTCAACGTCGATAACCAGTCCACCCGATGTTTGGTTCAACGTTTTCAGTATGCAATTATACGTATAAAGTTTTTTTAGTTTTACAAAAGTGTTATAAGGCCAAAATGAAGGTTTATACCTAAACAGACACCCAGGATTTGATTTATTTGTGGTCCGGAGGAATAGTTTGCTTCCAAGCACATAGGGAACAAATTTCGTAATGTGTGGCCAAGATTATGCGTTCCGTTATTTCTTTCCAAACTGATATTACTTCTCGTTCCAACGGTCATCATGTATTATTATTTTGTAGGAATGTCCCAAAAATTCAACAGTTTTCACCAGGAAACTTTGTGGTATTAAGGACCGGGGCTAAGTGTATTAAAATCCCCCTCAGATTCGGACTCTCGCTGATAAGATGAGATTTGCTTCCAAAGATGGAGCAATCGTTGGCTTGATCAAAACAAATTGTATCCGTTCTTTCTACCAAATGAAGTTCGTTTAGTTCATCAGCAATGTGCCTGCAACATAGGGGTTCATTTAATACGTTCTCTTCGACCGACCGAACAAACCATGCTTAACGTCAAGTGAAATTTTGTGAGCCGCTTGAATCGGTTGTCAAGTCAGGTGAGACCAGCGATCGTTTTACAATCTAGATAAAACAGTGTTATTGGCTGAACTCATATTTTTCATTAGAACAGGTCTACGTCCCACACGGCCTTACAATCGGTTTAACAAAGTTACGAGAAATTCATTTAAATCGACAAACGCTTCACCTAAATTGAAGGGTTACGTTGAACACAGTCTGTAGCATTGTGCACGCCCTTTGACTTGTTGCGCTATAAATCTGCCATTGTTAGTTCGTTGAACTCTTGCTGGACATTTAGTTCGATTATGGTCTCTGATCGCCACTACAATCGACCGGAATTACTGTTGTTTAAAAAACGTATTGGTTCTCAACATGGACTGGGATCACACATTACCACACCTCAAAAATCTTAGCCATCTAAAAGAAGCAACCGTGTTGGCTAACAGACAGCTCTTAAATGCACCCTTCCGGCCAAGATGTCCATTCTGGCATTGCCGAGCGCCAACATCAGTTCTCTGTTTATTAAAATGTCGGATCTATCCCTTGCACTTAAATTACCGATCACTGTTCACACTTGTGTCATCCGCATGCAGGAATCGAGGCTGGATCCGGATATCGCTGACTCACTTGTGTTGATAGACAGCTTCAGACTCCATCGGCAGGACAAAATTTCCGACAACGTACATAAACTTCTTCTGGCCTGGCCGGACCAAAGTTGTCCATAAGTACTTGTTAAACGGAATTGACTATCTCGTGACACAGTGCCATCCTAGGTTTTCTCCCCAAACCAGCACTATCTTAAGGAATTCATACATTGGCTCTTTTGGCTCGCAACAAAATATCACATCGTTTTTCGACTCACTTCTCGTATTTATTGTTCCTCTTCTTGAGGATAATCTGCATATTATTGTAGATGATCTCAATGGTGCATCCACCCTACCACTGACTGTATTTGATTTGACTGACTCCTGCGTTTCTCTCACCAGAGGCGGTTCCCTTTTAGATAGAGTTATTACCAACCCCTCCGATTTATTTTCCCTGAAACTGCGTGCTCCAATTTCAAGTGGTGATCATTGTCTGCTTCTGTTAGGGTCGAAGATATACTCTAGGTCAGCTTTCCATTCCTTCAGGCAAACAAATCAAATCCGAGTTAGCCACCGTAACCCTTCACACAAAAATCTCATTCTTCTTCAGAAATCCCTTTCGATCGCACCTACTTGTTTTTCCTTTGAACCCCTGCTCCATGGCAATGTCAAACGTTTCACAGAGACGGTCAACGCAGTCTTTGATATTTGCTACCCCTCAGAAACACTATTCGTCTCAAATGGCCGTATCTCCACCCAGAAACTGAGATCTCTATGAAGACGCAAGGAGCACTTCTACAAACCCCGTAGTAACTCAGGCATGCCGTACATTTCCGCATTAATGGAAGCCGAAATTCGACGCATCGACACGACGTTCGCCAGCCAAATGTTGAATGGTAACAACGATTGGTTCCTACGGCAAGACATTTGAATGAAGTGTGGGAAAAAACATGCGAAATGTTCTGCGGATTTCGACAGCATTAATCATGCTTTCACCTATCCTTCCACTTTTACCCCGGCCATATTGGGACGGGGTGATGATATGACAGTTACAAGTTTTTCTAGAGACGGGGTGCTCGACCTTATCGCACCACTAAAATTACCACAGGGTTGGTCCTGACAGTCTGTCCTCAGCTCTTTTAATGCATGGCTCTGTGACACTGACGAATGCATTCACTTCTCTGATTAACTTATCATTAGGCTCGTCTTCTATCTCTGACCGCTGGAGACCCATCACTGTTATTCCCATCCCCAAATCTGGCAATTCTACTGCTTTAGCAAAACGCTGTCACCCCATCGCCTTAATTTCTTCCGGTCTTAAGCTGACAGAGTGGGCTATACTTAAGCACATGCGTTCTTCTATGTATCCTCCTGACGTCCCATTTCAGTTCGCCTATAAATCTAACAGGTCCACTTTGGATGCTCTCGCCTCCCTTATTCACCACATTTGTAAGTCCTCAAACGTATCTGTGAAGTCTGTACATTGAGCCTCTCTAGATTATTTGTCGGCATTTGATTCAGTCCCATGTTCTGTACTACTTTACAAACTGGAAGTATTTGATTGTCCCAGTCAGGCCTTTATTATCGTGGCTGTCTGATTATTTTACTAACCGAACCCAGTGCACACGAATGGACGGTAAAGTTTCGAAACCGTTGATCAGCAACACAGGAGGGCTTCAAGGTGCTGTTCTTTCACCGTTTCTTTTCTGTACTTACATCAGCCACTTATCAACTAGCTACTCTTGTCATCCGTTTAAGTGTGCTGAGGATGTTGCCCTCTCGAAGAGTTACTATTAATAAAAATCTGAAGTGGACTACTCACATTTCTACTTGTGTAAAGAATCTCCGACGGTTGTCAATTCAAATCAGGAATCTTCGTCACCACAATGTGAAACAAAGCACCATCTCCAGATATGTTTTTCCAATCCTTCCTTACTGTTCCCCTGTTATTTTTCACGGTTTACTTAGAAAAGACTTTACAGTTGTTCACCGGGTCTATCCATCATTAGCCGTGTGTTGTTCTGGATTGTCCCTTAATCTATATGATCAACACTCACCAGCACTTCAGAAATTCGCTCACTGGATTCTTTCTAATCCCACGCATCTCCTGCAAAACGATCTTTCAAAATGCCGCATTTTTATTTCTACACTACCCGCTTTTCGTTCCATACCCTCTAGAATCAATATCTAGAGGAACTCCACTGTCCCATATTTAGCACCCATTTTGAAAAACTGTGACCGTTTTTCAGTCGAATTCCTGAGCAATCTATCCTAATGTGCTCTGATTATTGCTCGATGAGTTTTCTTTTCACATTTTTACAAGTTGTTGAGTGCAGATTTTTTCTCTCTTATTTTATATTTTATCCTCACGTTTTCTTACTGGAATATGATATTATTCTTTGTACGCAAAAGCCTATACAATGCAATACAATACAATACAAACATTTCTGACGAATCTTTATTTTGGTTGATAAATTGCCCTATCATTTGCGCCCATTTCTAATGCTTCCCATGAGATTCCAGTATTAAACTGACATTGAATTGCACGATTTTGGCAGTGTTCAGACAGGATAGTATTGCCCGATAACTTTTAACAATTGGAAATTTGTTCCCGTTCTTCCACACAAATTTTGCACTTTGGCCTTCGTGCTTTCAACAAAAATCGGAAATCAAGGCCCGATGTCCTCTTTCCATGTGGTGCTCTTGACTATCGCCAAACGCATTCTGCGAATTCTTGTCTTGAATCCTGAATCAATTCACTATTATATGGATGAATCCAATCAGAATATTGTACTAAACCGAGTAAAAAGAGAGGAACGTTTGGCTAAGACGAGACAGGATACTGTCCCAAATAGGCGCCTGATGAGGGGCAATAATTCAAAGATGATCATGTACTTACAGGGTAAAACTATCCTGACACATAATTAGATTCTATCCTTTCAAAAACCTTTCAGTTATTCAGATCCCACCTGCCGAGAAAATTTTTCACCATTCATTCCCAAATGAATCCTCAATCATTCTACACACAGCATTTTTGCGACAAAAATAACAACACTAACTCCAAAATGAAAAAAAGTGGCCGGTAAACATTCCAATCTAATTCATGCTATTTTCCGCCGTCCGTCTGCTCGTACGCCACTGGATTTTGGAGATCCCATCATAGGTTAATCGGAACTGAGAATGATTATGCCTTTTGGTTTTGTGGGCAGAATGACAGATCCCATTTTTTCCATTTTGTTCGCCAATTTCCGGTTTGTTTCCAACTAATCATATCAGGCGCAAAATGACAGTGTCCATCTCTGTGCCCAAATTTCCGCCTCTTCTAACCTCTTATCGTTCTTCCAGACTTTGTTCCAAGTAAAGTTCTCACAAAGCTTGGCTCTTTGGTCTATTTTTACCGTTCTTTTTGGAAGTGTTTTTGATGCAGTGACACGTTTTAAGGTGTGCGCTTAAACATGTGTGTGTGCTAATGTGTTAACGTCTGGGGCAAAATTAGTGCATAAAAGAGGAAGTCATTTTTGGATTTTTTTATCCCAACACAGAAAGACACGTGAACTAGCGAATGGACTGTTACCAAGATAAAAAAAATCCTCACTTCCCAAAACTGTTCTAAAATTAGGTTCTTTTTCAACCCTCGGATTGAGAGCGAACAGAAAATTGGAACCTCCTCTGATTAAGACAAAGGGAGGCATACTAGTCCTACCGTTTTACTTGCAGGTCTGTGTTTTCAGTTGTCTGCAAATCCTTCCGGATGTAATGAACGTGACGCCCACCAACATGGTCACATTTCCGAGATGTTCTGAGAGATAATGTTAAAGTGGCTTGACTTTGCTTGCCAAGACCGGTAAAGCGTCAAAAATTAGCTCGTGAACAATACGACAGAAGTGAATCTGAAAATGCAGGCTTGTCCTACCGACGTTGATGCTGCTTAGTGTTCGACTTTTCACAGGGACCCAGCTAGTATGCTCTTTCCTTTGGGTTTGCCTTATTTGCTTATTATTACTAGTACGAATACTGTCATTATTCCAGAAACGGGGTCTAACATAATTTTAGGATGCCCGGGAGCAAGTTATCGTTGATGACTGGAGTTAAACCCGAGACCGCTAAGTTTGAACTTCACTAAAATGACCTCCTTGGAGAATGGAAATAAACGGTGCTGACGGAATTAGGAGAAACCTGTACATCGTAGTGTACAGTACATTGTACTGTGGGGTATACAAGTTTCCGAATTGTATCCTTCCAGGAGAAAACACAAGACTGATTGGAACACCTGAAACCAATAACAATTTGGAAAGAGTATGGTCTGCTAAGGTATTTGTTTTTACTTTTAGAATAATGGATTATGTTGGACGGAAAATCGAAACGCTGACATTGCGCAGTTAATACAAAGCGTAATTTGTATATCTTAGCTGAGTCTTTCTCTGGTAGACACAACCTGAGGTCCGGAAGAAAGTATTACATTCCAGTGCAGCATTGTTTTAGTGAAATACACAAGTGAAATACTAGTCTGAAAGGACAAAACCGGATCTGCCCTTTCACGGGTGCATGGTCAGCCCCAACTGGACATAAACAAATGATGTTTCTGTCGACGATAATATTTTACCATACACCCATTTTTGACTGATAGAAAAACACTACTGATAACATTAAAATTGACAAAACAAATAATGCGAGAGCATGTTTACGGCGCATACTGTGAGCCGATGAGTGTCCTGTTCTGGAAATGTTCCAAGCCTGAGTGTCTTTGCCCCCGATAGGGCTCGAATCTAAGCACGGACGCTACCCAAGCATTTGTATTGTATGTATTCTACCCAATGAGCTTTGATGGGCTCACCAGAAGTTATTCCGTTCGAGTACCATTAGTTACACTCCCGAAACCCGTGAGCATCAGGCGTCCACAGCTCTGGACATTCCGCGATTAGACTACCAAAACAGAATTTCCTAGTGATTCAGCCAACGCGTATCAGCCAGAATTTATAGACCTGGTTGATTATAAAGTTTCAGTATTTGGACATATGACAAATTTAGAAAAAATCTAAATATCGCATTGAACTTGGAAGGGAAAGTGAAGTAGATTGAACCGCAAAAAGATTGTAAGTACAGTGAATGAGTAAAGTACCGGTTCAAATTAAACAACTAACAACTACCATGCATGCGAAAACTGTGACATTTATTCAGTGCAAACTAAAATGTTCTTCCCAGTATCGCCGAAGATACAGGATCGAGGAACGCCAGAAGTCATCTTCTATCTTAGGCAGAAGCGATCAAGAATCGTTCAAAAGCCCGTTTCTGTGACCCTAGGAACAAAGCGCAAAATGTCTGAATCTACTCCGCATAGCAGCACAAAATACGGTTGAATAACCAATGTCACCAGTATAATCGATGCGATATCTTTCAAGAAACATTATATGGAAAGAGATCGGACAAACAGAAATTATTTAGACAAATCATTCAGCCAGTTGGTTAGCAAGATACGTTCATATGAGTTCGTGACGCGAAAAGCATCCGGCTGATGTTACCAGCACAATTTGATGAGGTCAAATCAGTCTCTTTGTCTGTTGATGGAAATCTGATAGCAAAATATTGCACGACTCTGTTCATCTTGCATAAGACCAACTACTGAGCACTTGTTGATGCGAAACGCGTGTCCACGCTATCCGGTGTTAAGAAAGCATGTCTGTTGCGCCAACCAAACACATACGTTTTTATTCCATTGGTAATCTCTGGTCGATGGGTGGTCGACCGATTTCCGGAAACAAATACCTAGGGGATTCTTTGCAACTTAGATGTGTCATGTCATCCTTTATTCTCCTCCACGATTTTTCACTTTGAATGGGGTGTGCGCGGTTGACTGGTTTGGCTAAGCATTCAGCGCGGACTCATTTTTATTCGTGTTTTAGGATATGTCATTCATTTAGGCTTGGTCTCCCGTTTTCATCATTTTTTCGGTCATATTTCTGAATGAAAACACGAAGAGTTAGGTGTGCACGTGTTGTATTGTCCAACAAAATGACATCTTTGTCTCAATAATCAAAGAAAAATAGGGTTGATTATGAACATTTCAGCCTAACTTGGGGAGTGATTCATGCCCGTGAATTCAGCAAATGCTAACCGGAACAACTTTGGCGCAAAGTTGGTTGATATACCTATTAAATCATTGATACACGAGCGAGGAAATTTAATCAACTACGTGACATATCCTAAATCTCGCGTCCATAAGTTACACGGATTTCTGCGCAGACAGTCGTTTGCGATGAAGAATATTAAATTGTGAAATGCGGAACACGAAATAGAATTAACAACTACAAAAGGGTACATTTTTTTAATGGTACTTCGTGCTTCAATAGATCATTTGAGAAAACGATGAAATCTAACAACTTTTATCCTAGAACCAAATTGTACATGTGCAAGGGATATGCGCAGTTGTGAAGATTGAAATGAGAAGTTTAAGAATCCGTTTTAAGTAGGGAACCGTGAAATCGGAACAGTTATTAGCACTAGAGTAGGTGTGTAAATTGTGGACGAGTAGATCAATACAGAAGATTGGAAAATAGATAATCAGTCAAGAAAATTTGGCGATCTGCCATAATTTTTGTCTAACGTTTTTTAATCCGCCTTACTGTTCAGATCACACGATTTGTTAATAAACGAGCTGATCATAAGGGAAAACCAGAGCTGATGAAAGACAGTAATGAACAAAAATTGTAAATTTTCTTTCTAAAGTCGGCCGGGCAAAATTAGTGCGGATCGATAGAGTCAAATATACAGAATGTACTGAAGAAGGATACAACATACCGGAGCCTGCTTAACACCGGTCTGTCTAAGCTTACCGACCGGAAAAAACGACATGCGTAAGTTTGCGATGTCCGTTATAAACTGGAGTTCCTGTGCATCTGGATAACTGAAAAACTTGGGTCTTACAAAAAAGTACAACTTTTATTGACCAAGTTGTACTTGAAATTAAGAAGAACACGAAGCGTTTTGTTCTCTTGTACGGATTTTTGCCCACGAAAATGTCTTCTTTCAGTCAAAAACAGTGGAGAGAAATAAGAAAACGGTCACCTACACATCACTTTGCAAAAATTAAGAATGGTCTGAGCACATTAAGATAGGCTATTCAAGAGGTTGGCTGAAACACTGTCTCGGTTTGTCACGATGAGTGCTAAATATGGGACAATGAATTCGAAGGTACGAGCAATCTAGCTGAAAGTGAAGATCACGGTTAGAAGAAAAATTCCAAATGTTAACAAAAGGAAAGTCATATGCTTGACGCATTCGTGATAGATTAATAAAACACGAAATTTTTGGCCGGCGAACGGTGGACAAATCATGAATATCTAAGCGGAGAAGTTTATGAGGATAAAACAGTATCAATAAATTGATCTCTAAAGCAATAAAGTCTACTATACCAGTAGATGTTGTCTGCCATAAAATAAGTTAGCTCACCAAAGCATATCTGCTACATTGTTGACCACGTGATTTGCCCCCAAGGTTACTCGAATCCGAGGGCGTACGTCTTTCACATTTAACGTGACTGCCAAATATTTGGGCCGTGTTCGCGACTACAATGAGACATTTTTCATAGTTTCATGGTGTCATTTCGGATTGGATAAAAATATATCCTGCACTACTCTGACATTCACCTCTCCCCGCTTAAATTACGGTGGAAGATGTGCCCATCTGTTTCACCCAACTCGTTGACAGTCTACAGTTGTCAAGTCTAACAAATGAAAACTTCGAACTGAAAGAAATTAATTATGAACTTGGAAAAAACTGCGAAGTTCTGGAGATCACAGTGTATCAATTGAAGGCACTTTTCGTAAACTTTTGCCGAGGCTCACGAGTTCGCCAAAAAATCCGTCAACTTCTATTGCGGTATTTTGGCTCAGATAAGCTCGTACTGATAAAGCAGTCGACTTTGTGGCGTCTAAACTTGACGTTAGCGCGTTCAAATCCTGTCACTGTCGGTAATCTTCCCAACTTGATGGTCCTTTGCTGCAACTTCCTTCCTGAACGAGTTGCACGTTCTCGTTTTACCAATGAAGGAATTAAAAAGGTTGCCATAAAATGGAAAAGATAACAAGTTGTTTGGAATATATATTTCAATAACAAAACCCACACTCTATTTGCACACGAAAGGTACACGCCTAGTCATCAAAGTTCGTCCTAGCTAGATCAAAAACAGGACGAATATTAGGCAATAAAAAATATCAGTGCCTGGTTGTTGGAAACGAGCTGAAGGTGTCTTGCATTCACAAAGGATTATTTCCATCTGTTGATGTTTTAGCCTGTGAAATAGCTTGACCAACATGTGGATTGGAGTAAAAAGCCAAAGATGTAGTGGATTCGAAGTTGTCAAATCGAAGTGACAAGTAGAGGAATAAGATGGCAGAAATCTTGTACAAAGGTGCTTGGGAGAATTTCCTTCATTCTCGTCAATGTGAACGCCCGAATCAATGCAATTGTCTACTTGGATTATGCTGTTCTGAAATAGCACGAGGAGCCCGAGTCTCCCACGTACCACCGAAAGCCGTGTGCACCAATTTGTGTGATAGGCGTCTTTCGGAGTGTGAAAACTTTGTGCCAGAATTTCATTCTCATCACCATTGTGTTCTACACAGCGATCATTCTAAATGTCTTTCTCAATCCAAAGGACGTTTTGCCACAGGAATTAAATCCTCCCGTTTAGAACATTCGGAGCAACTTACTCAACCGAATTTCTCAACAATCAGACTAATTTTACTCACAATTTGCTCCAAGTTTACATATATTTTTATTCCACTACAATCGCTGTTAGTATTTACACAAGGTGACTAAAGCGTTTATTTGTGAATAAAATGCGAACATGTAAATACAAAAGTCTGCACAAAAGACTTCTTAGGTGAACCTGTGAGGAAGGATTGGAAAAACGCATTTCTAAACAAAACGGCAAATAGTGAATTGTCTCAACGCGTCGTGGCGAACCCACTTGAATTGATAGGATCATCTTCGAAAATGGAATTGAGAGACATTTATCTCACATTTTCACCGAAAGCACACGATAAATGCTTCACAGAATCAACACTTGCAAGATTCCCTGAGTTACTGAAAGACTGTTTGGATAAACGGACAAACGCCTAAGGAGTCGGAAAGTGATATTCAAATCATTTGTGTGTTTTACTATTTAAACTGGATTACAAACAAAAATACTAAACAGAAGACGATTTGCTAGGACAAACATCATCATCGATACACTTAAACAACTAATTGGGGCAACGAGTTATCAAATTTCATCATCAATATGAAATACTCCCCTGTTCGGAATCGACGGTTTTCATATTGTTCCTTTTAGTCGTTTTCACCGAGTTCTTCTGGATAAGCAATCAGATAACTCTGTTTATTACGGCCTAGGAAGGTCGAGTGTTACCATTAGACCAAACAAGTGAATTTGAGAGTGAAAAGGACGCGGAAAACAGCTAAAAATAGCACAAACTACAGACCTCGTCAATGGATCCGGGGACTCATAAACACGATGAACATTGTCGGTGACAAATTCCAAAGTGGGCCGGTCAAGTTCGTGGGCAAATTAAAAGGATATTTTAGGAGGATCCAAAGGCGAATGTTCCCACTAAAGTGCACCACTCTCCAACTGTTTGAAACCAGATGATGTGACGAAGATAAACGAAAATGTTACGATAAATTAGTAGGATTATCAGATTTCAGGATGCGAACAACGATGCTCGATCTGCAACACTCAACACTAGAAGACAAACCTAACGACGTGTTAATTAGAGAAGTGAATGCATTACTCAGAGCCATAACACGGAATCTCAAGAGAAATGAATATACGCTATCAAGACCTAATCCCGAGGTGATTTAATTTGTCCAAAGTAATGTAACCACCTTTTCTGCGGCAAACGGTTATTGAGATAGCACAACTTTGTATAAATATTACGTCGACATGATACCAAGAGGATTATTGGACGTGTAATTTATAGTGACGGTATTCGCGGGATATTTTGCAATTAATTATCTTGTTCTTCCCACAAACTGTTCGAACGCTTTATCATGGGGATCTGGTCTTGCTACTTCTCACTCGTTGCTTAGCGAACGATGTCCCAGTGTGTTCTATTTATGGTTTTATTTGAGTGGAGATGCATCCGACTGGCTACCTGTCACTGGATTTGTAAAAGTTCACTTTCATTTTCACAGGACTTTCAGTAATTGAGAACAATGAAGAAAAAGAAAAAAAAACGGAACGACTCACTGATGTACGAAGATGAAGTTTGTGCTTTGTAATCTTGAACTGTGCCGACTTGAAATGACAACTGTCGCAGTGTTTTTACAAGACTATAAACTTCTGAAGAAAACTACAAATTTTTGACGATAGCAATGCATTTCATTTCTACAAAATCAACCCTGGTTAGCACTTAATAGTTGATGAAGAACGAATCATTTGGAGAAGCTGACCGGGAACGAGACAGAGAAGGGAAAAAACAAGTCGTTTGGAATATTTAGATTTGAATGAGATTAAGTTTATTTGATCTAAAACGGTGTCTGGGCTCACTCAAGGATGATAGTTCATGTTCAAACAGCAATAATTCCCAACATGTTTGACGGTGGACAGAAATCAAAATGAGGCAATTTTTTCCAATACGAAACAGAAAGGCAATTAGCACCAAATTGTACCGCAGTCAATCAAAGAGTGCAGTCAAACTATACTGCTGTACATCCTCACATTTTAGCTTAACTCACAGTGTCTGAGGAGGTGTAATTTAGTGAACCCAGAGTGTAAACTCTTACAAAAATCAAGCATTCTGCATGAGGATTTTGGCCTTAAACCCAACTACCTGCTGGTCTGCAATTTCGAACCCAATTTAGTCTTGGAGTTGAATTTTTTCGGAGACGCGGGAATACCTTTGGAATGCAAGGAGCCACGAGTGGCCGACAACATCTGGAAAGTGGACTCGGTTAATTAAGGTAGCTCACAGGTCTTGGGCACTCTGTGAAGCGTAGGATCAGGAAGTAAAAGTAGCTCCAGTTGGAATTGTTTACGAGCAATTCTAAATCTAAGGCTGTCCTGAGGCTGAATCGCCTGTTGTTCGCCGAATTTATAACTTGCCATTTGTGTTTTAGGTTTCAGAATGAACACGCAAATATCCAGTGAATCTTTTATCAACCTCTGGTTGAATTTGGCGCCTTTCTGTGATTTCAGAGTTGAGCAGTTCTGTGTGATTGGCTGGCGGTGGCCAAGCGAATAGGATCGTGGCATTTGGATGTGAAGATCCCGGATTCAAATCCTCCCATCGCCGGTCAACTTCCTCACTTGACGGTCCTCTTTTGGTCGCGCTTCCCTTTCTGAAAAACAGTGTACAGTGTTATGATAAAGGAAGTAAAACACAAAAGATATATGCTTCAATTTCTCCGTAGCGGTGAGTGCCACGTGTTTGAGAAAGTAATGGTTTTTGATTATCAAATACGCGGATTTTCCCACGACACTCGGAAGTCTTCGCACCAAGAGTGGACCATATTTCAGTCACTTGGAAGCAATCCCCGGCTTTGTTAACTGGAAGATTCAGACTAAGTATTTCCAGAGTGCATGAATGTGATTTGCAAATAAACACTGTCTCCATGTCAATTTCCTGATCAGACAATCGAATGGATAGAGATAGCCACAGATATCAAGAAATTTACCAGAAAATATGCAGGAAGAATAAGGAACGAATTTGCATGCTCGTGCAATTTAAGATTGCATATATAGGTATATATATATATGTATATATATATATATGCATAATTATACACGGATCACAGTTGTGCTTTTTCTGTGGACTCTTCAACGAAAACCTACCTTACACACTCCTGACGCTGCAAATTAGATTCTGGTGTGGCATACCGATTCGGAATACACAAATTTAGGGATTTTTGGACAAGAAAATACCGGGTACGCATACCTGTCTAGCAGCAATAACCGGAAAATGGATCGTGTGCTTCCGGAGTAATTCTGTTTACTCATCCCGATACTACTTGCAATACATATATATATATGCTATTTTAATTGAGAACAGGAATGAATAGCAAGTTTATGAACAATCAACATCTGCAGTCGGAAAATGCGACTTGGTCATTAGTTAGGAATGAAAAATTCACATATGACTTGGCAGACAGCGTAAATGACATAATCGACTGCGTGGTTGTATGTTTGATTGTTAGTGCTGTTGCATCCGAAGTCCTCATCCATATTTGCACCTTTTCCATTCGTTCTGTATTATTCACAAGCATTCATTCGTCGATTAACAGCACTAGTATTTGGCCATCGGAAGATTAGGATCCATTATTAACCCATTTGGTCCATTCCCATTTGTCTGGTCACTGATCTGGACATCTGCACCGTTAATGACCGTTTCTGTGATCGGGATTATTTGATACACGGGCGCGTGATTCACCTGATATCTCGGTCACATTAGACGACAAAAGTGTTTGCCATTAAGGAGGGTCGACAGTGAAACCGATTGGGAACCAGAAACATTGTGAAAATATGTCTTTTGCGCTGGGCTTGATTTTGGGAACGTCCAGGATGAATATAGCATACGCAGTTGGATGGAATAGGACACCAGACGAAAAGACAAAATCACCGTAATGGCTGTTGAACCGTCGTATTTATCGGTCTGAATAAAAGAGGACCCAAATGCGGCGACTTCGTGCTGATCATGTCAGCTGATAAATTAATCACATGATAAGATCAGCTAATGGCAATGGACCGTGTTAGCGGACGGAACAATCGATCACTGAATCGTGGCTACATGAGACTAACGCAACTAATCTGTTTTGGTCCAATAAACGAATGCCTTCCTCCTTGGCTTGGTTATTCTGACTAGTTATTAGAAGCGGATGACAAAAAGCAGGCCAGCTATTGTCGAATTGACATTAGAGCAAATATCTGCCTTTCATTTTAGTGTTTTAAAACAAGTAGATTAAGCTGTTGGAGGTCGACAATCGCAGAATTAGAATCGGATAAATCTCTGCTCGTTTGTTGAATGGCCTGCTCCAAAAGGTTGCGTGTGCTCAATGAATTCCCTCGAAATTACTTCAACTTGATAACTCTTTCAAAGTTTTGTCCAATGCGCGGTATTTGTTTTCAAATGGAAAATATCCTCCAGCAACGGGGGTTGTTTAAACCGTTTTCTGAGAAACGATCACAGGGGAGGAATTCAACCATCCTAGGCAGGAAAGCAAAAGTTAAAACGGAGTTATAATGGCTAACGAATTGATACCAAGTAGCATCCGAATGTAGAGAAAAGTCAGTTAGCTGTTCGTCCGGTTTCCCTTCAAAATATTCTCCAAAAAATAATTTGCTCTCCTTAAAACTCGTGTTCGAAACATGGCGAGAAATGTCGGTGATCTGTGTTTCATCTTTAGGCAAATAAATCACTGAAGCTCTTGTATGCGAACCAAGAGGACAGTGACACGAACTACAAAAGGTAATTTGATTGTGTTTACCAGACCGATATGATTGAAAGAGACGAGGTCAAGTGTAGTGAAATTACCGGGCATTCTGCACCACAGAATCTGTGGGATTTGCCGAAATTTGAGGCATTATTAACAAATTGTTACTAGACGCTAAAAACGTATTAAATGTATTAAATGTAAACAATCACTATGAAAACTATAATTAAACTATTTAACCATCTCAGTTTATGTTCATTGGCAGAGAACTAAATGTATTCATCTGGATAAGTATAGCCAAGCCTCAGGTATTACTGGCATGACTGACTGTGACGATATGGCCGCCTCGCCTCGGTAATGATATGGAACTATGTTCACAATACTCTGTGAAAAGCCGGATTCATTTGCATCGCCTTTGATAACGTCGGGAAGCCATATTTCTTGCGGTAAGATTACACTCAGTCGAGAATATTCAGGAGAACTAACAAAGTTCGACAACGCAAAGCTAATCACTAAGGGAGGAATGTTTCTGTTGATTTTCACAGTCAGACACTGTTTAGTACCATAGAAAATGTGATGAGTCGTCTACTCTGGTCCCGTCGCAAATCTTCGATCAATTCTATTTCGCGGCCGCTATCTCCAATTCCCACCAACGTTAAACGGAAAGACCAGGTCGAGCAGACAACAAGCTTGTTAATTACCCAAAACCAAATAGCTTGTATTAGTCTTATATGAGAAACACTCACTGATTGATTATTCTGCGGGCTAATTCGATCCCTGGGTGCTCATCGCCTTTCTCATGCGGCCTTTTTGCTCAGCCTATCGATTGGAATAATTAGAGCGAAGTCACGGCACCTGTATTGATCTCTGATCCGGAGAGATATTAGGACGAGGTGATACCCCTTACCCTTACAATCGCATATCGTGAATGGAAGTCCACAAGCTCGGGACCTACTTCGATGACCTTTCTTCTATATTTTCTTTTATCTTTTACTTTCTTTATTAATGAAATAACAATGTGCATCATTTTTCAGGAAGGGGGCCGCGGACAGCAGAGGGCTGCCAAGCGAACGTTGACCGGCAATGGGAGGGTTCGAACCCGTGACCTTCACGTCCAAACACCACGACCTTATTTGAGTTGGACCAAATAGTCAAGTGGATTTCTTAGTTTCATGTTTGTGCGCGTGACATCACACTAACGGGGCAAGGGGCTACGTCAAAACAATGTCACGAAGTAGTACAGAAAACCATTCATACGTAGACGATTACGTAATAAACGTCAAAGATGGTGTAACGTTGTAGCTACATTCAAACGCCCTGTCTATCGCATCACCAACCTCCACATAATGTCCCCAATTTCATAGCACTCATCTCAAGGGTCGTGTTTTTAGTTTCTTTCATACTTCAGACCTTTGCACGCTTCCACTCAAGTAACTGCAGCTGGAATAGGCTTTTCGAGCTGGGCACTCCACTTAAAAATACAAAATAGATATTGAAAATGTTTTAATGTCTGACGTAAGCTGGACTTCAGTCAAATAACTTGCGTGGTTTCACGAATTTTTAGTGGGATATATGATGGAAAAAGCCAAATTTGAGAACTCCATTCAGTCAACTTTTTTCAGTATTACTAACTTCGGCAATTTTCTATCGTTATCCGTGTCTATCGAAGTATGTCAGATGAACTACGTTAAGAACTAAGATTAGGGCAAGTCTTTCTTGCTAGCCCGAAAGCGCTTTACTTGTTTGTTGGCTGTCCATTAAGAACTGTTCGTTGTTTTTCGAATTTCCGTTTGATACTTCGTTAAAGCCTAGCCAAAAGACAGAGACGGATAGGAAGATAGAAAACGGAAGAGGCAGAGAGAGAAAACGGGAGAGCAAAAACATTGGACAAAACGACATTCACCGACACACATTTTTGCAGCTTGCGAACAGGTTAAAAAGAAAGCGGGAAACACTTCGGCTCAGGGCTAGCGAGCGGCTTCGGAGCAGTTCAACGTTGTTATTTGTTTGGACAAATTTGTCCCGTCCTCCTTTTTGTCTGTGAGTCTGATTCTGTGTGTGTATGTGTGTGTGTGTTTTCGTACATTTGCGTGCCCCGTGTGAATCGAAAGCTGAAAGAACTTCGGCGAAAAAATGTTTAATGACAGCTTTCAGTAGCAAGCTTCATATAAGGATGGATGAACAAAATTTATCCTAAAGTACACGCTTCATTTCGCAATTGCTCACACTAGTTTAATGACAGTAGTTTCCCGTCACGCACACCGCGTGCTCACCTCCTCAGCGAGCAGTCCGGTTCAATGCCCTACGAGTTGAGAGGTTTCTTGTAGATGCCGGTGTTTTCAACAAGAGGTTGCGCAAAGTGCAAAGTGACTTGAAAAGCTGTATTCTATTCGTCCTTGTAAGGAAATAAGACAAGAGACAGATTGTGTCTGCCCGTCAGGTAGCGCCTTTCCTTGCCTTATTAGGGACCGAGGGACTTGTAATAATAAGACACCAAAATCGGAAAGTCACTGTGCGAAATATGGATATGGAAGTTTTTACTGTGCATAATTATTTATTAATAAAGATATTATTTTTTAGGTGACTGCAATGGGGACATGAATGAATTCTAGACAGTGTACAATCTCAACTTTCAACGAACTATTACAGATTTGTGAAACTACTGTGCAACGATTTTTTCTGGCCACGTTATATTTATGTGAGTTGAATAGCCTCCTCAGAGATCTAATAATAGCCTGAGTTCGTAGCACCGAATTTTCTCCGGGATTGAATGCGGATCGCGTTTGTTAAATTAAATGTCACACTCGCAGGTAGCGTAACCTTACGAATCACACTAAAACGAAAATGGACCCCGGGAACAATTTCCATTTCATCGTCCAAGCCGACAAGCGGATAAGTACGTGGCGTTTGTCCGTAAAGGTCGCGGGTTCGAACCCACCCACACCCAGTCAACTTCCTCACTAGGCAGCCCTTTGTAGGCCGCGTCCGCTTCTAGAAAAGTGAATGTATATTGTTATTTTATTAACAAAGGATTTAAATGATAAAAGATTAAAAAGTTAGCGAGATTTCTAAAACTATTGGAAAACACGGATTGGTAATGAAGTTCATTTCTCGTGATTCTTAATCATACCAATAGTTTAATAAAATTGGAGATATACGGAAAAAACTTCGAATAGTTAGGATTGTGCGTTTTACAGACATGTGGTACCCATTTGTCCGAAAATCTGGAGATGGAAGGATTACGGTATTCTATGCGTTCATTACTTATTTCACTGAGAATTGTTGTAAATGGGAGTTCGTTTGTGAAGAATTGTGGTTTTGCGTGTAGGTTTTAGTTTTTGAGCACACATGGAGAGATCGTGGGGACACACTGTGCCCGCTGGCAATAACCTGTGTTCTCCGAATGCGTTCTGTGAAATTTCTCGACCAATTCATACAAGCCAAAGATTGGATCAATTTCAGTTCACTTAATATGAACTAGACCAAGTCAATTTTGTCGTGTTTATTAGCGTATACTAAATATAAAATGCACAATTGCACATTTTTAAAACCTCACTATTAATTTGTCCTATCTGGGTGTATCCATGCGGTGAATTTATTTCACCTGAGAGGACCATTTCGGCAAGCGCATTTAAGGAAACTTACCAGCGGTCTTGAAAGCACGATAACGGACGAGGCACGAATAGGTCGGTTACTGGCTATATTTGTGGAACGAGCCTTAAAGACTTAGTAGGGATATGAAAATAGAAAGCGAACGTACATTATTGTGTTGGAGTGATTACAACTCGGTAGACTATTCAGCTTTCCAAGTAAAACGATGCTAATCAAGACAAAAAATATTGGATTAATTATTTTAACTTGAAATCTATTCCCTTTAGCTTAGCTTACTCCGGTCCAGTTATGCTAGTTGTCGCACCTGTGTCCTGGTTCATCACTTTCATTGTCTACGGCAGAGTCCTAGGTTGGTCCTGTCCGGAGCAGCTGTAAATCGTTCGGTTATATTTTCTCTAAGCTCATTTCTAATTATCGTTGAGTTATTGAATTATGGTCCGATTACCTTTTCCGAAATACTTTGACTCAACCGGTAAGGGTCAAAATACCGATAGTGTCCAAATTGTTGTGCATTTTTTTGGCTGGCTTTGAAATATGGCATTAACGTATGAAAGCAAGTCTTGCTCTAGGGGGAAAGGCAATGGCCGCCCTATTGTTGACACAGTCAACACCTTAACCAAGCCTGACTAAAAATGACCATATCTCTTTGTGACAAAGTGTGATTGTCGAACAATAACTCTATAAAATTGTAAAACAAATCGGAAGTGCTTTTATCAAGTACGACAAGCCTGATTTGATGTGGAATCGAATATCGAGGCAGGTACTATCTATCTAAAAGTGGATGCTATGAACGGGAAAACAAACCGGTAAAACTTCCGCCTATCTAGAAGGTGGCTGACTACGCATCAACCGTGGAATCAGTCTAAGAAATTATTTACTTGAGTGAACAGTCCATCACGTGACGTCAACTTTCGAGGGTTGAATAGATTAATGAGTCTGTTATTTTAGCCTATTCCAGTAACCGCGGAATCGTTTTGAAAGAAACAAGCTAGAGATAAATGCAAATACCGGGGCAACCTAATCTGGCATGTTGCATTGAAACTACTAGATAAGTTGTTAACATCTCACCATATCAAATTATTCAAGATGGTAAAAATCAGAGTTGATTCAATCTTTCTTTATATCGGCTTTGTTCGCAAGTGCCATTGGCATCTGGTTGCTAAGATGCGAGTATAGGAAGAAAGCATAGATCATCAATGGCCGAGACGACTGAACCGATTTGACTGTCCTCGTCAGCAAATTCACTTACCAAGCGTGGTGCCTTCATTGTCACGTGATTTCAAAGCAGTCGGCTTCGATCAATAAATAAAACAGATCACTCCTATCACCATGCATGTGACCAGTTAGTCCTTCAGCCGATTATGGGGTGTCATTCAAATTAATGATTCTGTCGATCGCTACATTTTATCATGTTTCATCAATAAAATGGTTCCCATGATTACCTGCTGATATTTCAAGTTCGCCAAAGTTGGACTGGGTGATTAATCAGAACATAGAATGACACCTGTTATGGATCGAATATGGTTTATTTGAGAAAGAATACTCACCACCGATTATTTTCTAGTCCTCATGGTACCTAATATTACTCGGTGCCAACCACTGCATGTATTGCTGTCCTGATAATCAATTTCGCTCTTTAACTTTTACATTCCTATCGGGCATGTGGGACAAGTTCGGTAGTAACACGTTTATGCGAATATTTCAACTGATTCGAGCAAATTTAAGAAGCTAATTTTATTTGGTCCCAGACCAGTGGTCGTAGATCGATCCACGCACAAGTTCATCAGTACCCCGGGGGTTTTCGCCCGTTTAGTAGGCATACGCAAAATGAAACTGCAAACCGTTACTTCAGTCACTTCCTAGAAATCGTATTCAGTGTTCACACTTTTTTCTTTGATTGCTTTCATCAAATGGATGTTGAATCAATTGACATTCAATTCACTGATAGGCGAAGGACCATCGCTGATTCCCGCTTTTTGCCAATTCGCCTTGCTGAAAATGATAGTAATAGTACTTGCTACATTAGACCAGATAACCCGTGTAATTAAACCTTTCCGGACGAATAAAATACCATCCATTCCAATCGATACAGCATGGGGACGTTTCGTCTCAACCGGTCATTGACGCTCTAAGGATTTTAGGATTCTGTAAGTCATCGAGTTGATCTCATCCATTTTTAGTACGAAATAATGCAAAATAGCATCGTGGCAAAGAATAAATCACGTGTCGGACAGTAAACAGCCAGTGATGGCATGACCTGCTCCGTTGATTTTTTGACTGAAGAGAGCATAAGTGATATCGTTTTACATAACTTATTCTTCGCTTTTGAACATCGTTTAGTATTATCCCAGAAATATTGGATTTCTAAATAGAAAGGGAAAAAGAAGAGAAAATTCTAAATCCTCCTTGGTTTACCTGCAGTCCGGTTGGTTGGAAAAAAAAGCGAAATCAGGAGATTAAGCGCTTTACTGGTGATTGAAAAAAAACCTGCCATAAAATGACTTGGACATATCAGAGGAAAGCAAATCGTTGTAAGCCAGATAAACTGGTCGTGAAATAGACTCGAAGTCCAAAAAAGATAGATTCAGTGTTTCATTCAAGTCAGATAAGTAGTTTGTGTATCCAACGAACGACCGTGTCACAGACCGAAATGAATGAGTACAATGTTTTCTGAAGGCGATTAACAGAATGTAAAAAATATTTTTGGGGTTAGGAAGAATAATGTAAGCTGATTGAATTACTTTTTTTACAAAATATCACTCGCCTTCTTTGTAATGCCGAACCGGTGAGTCAGTTCAACCATTCAAGCACGAGAGCATTATATTAGCTTCGTTACGCTTGGCCTTCCAGTCGGCTATTTTTGGCAAATTTCCCCTTAAACGAAGCCCCCGGACTTCGAATTTCTCGTGGCGGGTGAAATCATTGGCGAAAAACCACACGGAATTGTGTTTGGCGGGAAAAGAACCATAAGAGACATTTTGACAGTGCCCGCAGGTCAACTGAAGGCGGGATCAGTTTGCTTTTTCGTACTCATGTAATCAGGCGGCAGCGGGCAGAATGGTATCAAATCGGAGGCGCCTCATCCACGGCAATTGCCTACTTCTATTTAAAACCTTTAATTTTTCCAGTTATTCCCCATTTTTTTTATTCATGAGACTGTCGTTTTCTGATTGGCTGATTGCAGTACTTTTGCAGAAAATCCTATGATCACTATTTTCGCGCCTGCTTACACAGCAACGATGCGTTGAAATCATCGCCTTAAAAACCTCACCATCGTGGTTCAACAGCGAGACAAATCCTACTGAATGACATTTTTCTCTGTCTCAGTTAAATACTCCCACACTGTAAGGAAAAATATAACAGAGAGCAAGAAGTATAATTTCATAGCAGCCAACGCACTGATTCTCCTTTGACAGATAATGGCTGCGCGATCGCTAACATTCAAGTTTCTTGTATCACATCCCTCAGTGTTTCCAGCCAATCGATCGAGAGATCTTTTGGGCCCCAACCACGAAGTTATGTGATAACCACGTCTGCCGCCACATGGCTCACCACACTCAGATGACGGACTAGACGCATTTGCCACACACATCATTTGACCTAACCCACGGAGTTCACTAACAACAGCCCATTTTGGCAATACTTGTTGAACTGGTATCCAATACTAGATTCCTAACCATATCATTGCTCAAGCGATCATTCCGTCCAATCATAGCAATACTAAATTAACATAGTCAAAATCCACCAAGCCATAGACGTCTTCAGTGAACAAAATTCATTTCTGGTAAACATACAGCCGAACAGAGGACACCCCGGCGCGCTACGTGTGACCGTTCACCTTCAATGAATCATCTTGCCGGTCCAGTATAAACCGCTGGAGCCTTGGATATGCGCTACCTTTTGTTTGTTACAACCAGGGAGCTGTCAAGTTAAGAGAGACGATCAGCAATTCTTAGTCAATCCCTATCCGATGGCAAATTGGGAATTACTGACGTTAAACCTTGTAACAGCACTTTGCACTTTGCACTTTGAAGGTAGACAGCACATTCCAAATGGAACGAGAATTCTTGACAGTCTCTCTGATCCACGTTGCCTATGTTCTGTTGATTCGAACGACCATGCAAACTCCTCTGCGTGATCTACGACATGTGGCTTTTCACCATTCGACACCTTCATCCCGAAAACTTAATAAAGGATCCGCTGTCGACTGGTCGGTTATGAATTTAAATAAGACATGAGAGATGGGCACCCTTGTCGAACACCGTTAGTCGCTTCAAATATGCTTGCTAATCCACCATAATTTGCCACGTTTGACTTAGTGGAACGCGATCGATCGAGGTTAACAGGAAGGGTACCGTCTTCCCTAGAAAGCTTTCGAGTTCTGCTGGTTGTCACTGTCCGTGGCATGCGAAAAAACTAACTCGCCACTTCTGATTAGCGTGGATGGGAACTGGTGGAGACACCGTGGCAAACATGCCCTATATTTGGAGACCCGGGAGTTCAAAACATGGGTAGGATGGAGGACATGCACCATCGATGAGCTCACGAAAACACACGAAAACAATAGTCTGGTGCTTCCCAGCGTACGGTTGTCCAAACAACCTGAAGTCTGTCATTTGAAGGGTAAGCACCCAAGCATAGTAAGATAAATGACGGCTTGGTTCCGGTTACTCAAGTAGCTTTGTTACTGTGTGTATGTGTGTGGATGCGTGTAGCACGATCGATAGATGACCTGACTGATGGGCCGGTGCAAAGACAAAAAAACTGGGTGGGCTGACATTCACATGATTGTGCATGTATCGGAGTGCATAAATTGATCATGATAAGACTCATGTGTGACAATGGCAATATAAAGTCTCTAATAACAAGCAAACGAATGGTCTGGAATAACAGTGGACTTCATCTCCTGTCCCTCGGCTGGTGCGTGGAACGCCGGAGCGACGATCCATTCTAGCTTTTCCAAGGCGGTCCCATTTTTTTCTTTTCGTTGTTTCGTTCACAATACTGACCTTCCTAATTCTATTCATTATCCAACGTGTTCCTTAGCGCTGATAACAGTTCCAGTTGCCTTTCTCTCGTGACTGAACTGCACCCTTGACCTCCGTTAAGTGGTGTCATTGCACACTATCAACGAGAGGGAAAGTGCCAACACTACGAGCCCCAGGGGCTTTTCTGTTTGCTCCGCTAACTTTGACGTGTTCTCCTTCATCCGACAGATGTTTGGTTTCTTTTCACCTCGTGTCATACGAAAATGGGTGGGATGCAGTTTGCATGGAGAACACTATCTGAGTGTCGCATTTCTTTCGCACTAACAGTACGCTGCCATTGCACAACTTTTTCCTTTGGTTTATCACTGATCAAACGAGTACAATTTATACTGGATGAGTAAGTGATGAAATAAAGTAGACAAGCATAACCATTTTGGTTAATTTGCGACGAAGATTGATGATGAAATTTTGGAATTCATTCATTTTGAAATGAGTATCTAAAACGTGTATGATTCTGTCAGTTTCATGTCTATCAAGCACGACCACTTCTTACGGAGACAGCTGTGAGGGATGTTTTGTTCTTAGTATTTGATACTGTCAAAATTATTGTCGACGTCTGTCATCCACGTCGGTAGAGAATTTTGGAGGCAGATCATGAGTTGGGACTGCAGTAAACGCAAAAGCTAGTGGCAACAACTGGGGTTCTCGGGATCCCATGGCAATAACGTCTATTTCTCTATGTAAAATGTTTGCAACTGAAATAAACCAAATTAAAGAAGAGTATTAGGTCAGAAATGATTCATGCAGAAGCTAAAGGGCATCAGATTGCTAGGGAACCAACGGAAATTAATTGGGAGTGTAGAAAACCTAAACGGATTTTATTGGTTTGCTAGTGTAAAAAAATATGCCGGATTAAAACTGACGGTTATTTCGTCAAATTCTATGGATACCGGTTTTTCAGTATGTGGACGCAGTCGATGAAGTCACCGATACGATCGGCTATTGCTGTTCATGTTTTCAAAGATTATTGAACTACTTAGCTATCCGACAGATTGCACGAAATGTGCAATCCACAATCCACTTTGTAAATATTCCGTTGGACGTGAAATTTTGTATGTCCATTAGGTCTTAGCGCCAAAGTAAACAACACTGCCTTCGCACGTTTTGATTCCAGATTTGACAGATGCTTGTTGGAGTGGACATTTTTCATGGATAAATTAGTATTTTCCTTTACTCTTCCAATGTTTTCATCGGATACTTTGACTGAATAACCCAGTAGGTTGGATTCGTAAGCTTATTTATTCGGGACGGACGTAGTGTTCTTTTCATCGTCTTTTTGTCATCTGAATAGGTGAAATCCGTTTTTGTTTTAGAAAACAGCACCTTCCGATCATCTGACGTGATATTCGGTGAGACAAGTTTTTGATTTTTAAGAATGTCGCATTTTCTGAATCTGGCTTGGTTTACACTTTCTTCGGAAAGATTCGACAAGGTCGGTTCTTAGGTGCAGCCGCCGATGATCAAGCGGATAAGGTCGTGGCGTTCGGACGTGAAGATCTAAGGTTCGGATCATCCCACCGCGGGTCAACTTCCCCACTTGACGGTCATCTTTTGGTTTCGGCCCCCTTCCTGAAAAAAAATATACATTGCTACTTCATTAATAAGGGGAGTAAAAGAGATTTTTTCCGCGTTTAACCATATTTTGTTCAAATTAAAATTGAGACCTCTTCATAGAAGTTATATCTTTGCCTGTCTAAGTGTTCCACCATTCGACTGCTACGAGCGTTTTATTTCTGGCTGGTGATTTTCCTCGTTCCCTGTCTTTCGTTTTGTTCGATTTGTCATTTTGTTAACTTATTTCGGGTTGCTACTTGTATGAACTAAAAACTTACAGTCTCGTTCGCGGATGTAAATTTTTAATCCAGTTTTTGTGATTTTGTATGCTGAAAAAAACGGAGTCCATCTCTAGTGCATCGCTTTCGGAACGTGAGAAATAGATCAAGATATGCTTCAAAGATCCCGCCGAACAGGCCACTGATTTTGCAGGGATTATTGTGGGTGGCCGGTTGCTTTTTTTCAGACTATATTTCGTGAGCGTTTCATGGCTAATTTAATGGGCATATTTTCCCCCCATGTTATTCCGGTTAAAATAGAGATTAGGTGGTTCGGATTGCATTTTAGACTCGATGCGTTATACGTTCGGTTCGAGGTGAGTTTTTACTATCAGGATTTGACTTCGTCGGCTGAGAATATAAGTTTTTTTTCCACTTTCCGATTAGTTCGTGTTAACTTTCTAATGGCAGATTTTACAATCAGATGATTCTGATTATAGGCCAACACACATAGGCAGGTTCACCTAGACAAACAGCCAAGCACAACATTGGAAGATCGTGTTACCATTTTCACTTCAGATTGTTGAATAACGTTGTTTCTGCTCAGTATAAACGTGTGCATTAAAAATCGTCGAAATTTGCGACACCGCTTTTCCAATTCCCAACACCGAAAATTGTTTGCTTGCTCGTCACGAAGTCCAAAACCCACCGGTGGTCGAAAGCAACGTTTCATTTAACTATTGCTTTAGCTTATTCCACAAGAATTCCTAAGGTTATGTCAGTCACTTTGTGCCACAACTTAAATTTGTACTATCGATGCCATACACTTGACCTCTGGCGACTTAATTACTCTGAAATGGTAGTTTCCCAAAGTATCACGTTGAGTAAATTCACTAGTTTTCATTGATATAATAATCCGGTTCGCGATCCTCATATTTCTCACCGACAATGTAGTGATGCAGCTACTCCTTCTTGTTAATGATTTTTTAATCGTTTACTTTCTTTTTAATGAAACGAAAATGTACATTATTTTTCAGGAAGGAGGCCGCGGCCTGCAGAGGGCTGCAAAGTGGGGATATTGACCGGCCGTGGGAGGGTCCGAACCCGCGGCCTTCACGTCCAAACGTCACGGCTTTATCCGCTTGGCCACCGCCCGCAGGGTTATGTCCCCATGGTGCAGACAGATATGCATCATTTCGTTGCTTGTGTGGGCCCCAGCGAAACCTACTGATCCTAGATTTTGCCAGCCGGTAAATCAAAACAAGTTAGTGATGAGAGTCTTATTCAATACCTTTTTATTCAAAATGACTACAATTCATCACTGTCAATAGTTCAATAATGTATGTGGTTAAGCTTTGTTCCAAGGGTTGTTTTGTTTACACACACACAAGAACCGTGTTTGTTCACTCCACTGATGTTCCGTTCTATGGCTAAAGGTCGCGTGCCCAATATTTAACTGTGTTCTTCCCTCCGCGTCTCTCGTGCAATCCAAGGTTGCATGTTCAAAACCTCTCCGTAGGGATTTATTGCCTATTTCTGTAATGCATCAATTAGATGGCTGGATGCCGTAGTGCATGTAGAAACGTTCTTGTGGACCCGATGTTCAACAGACAAATGCGTCACTTCCAGTCGATCTTCAAACTTTGGTCAATTAAAGACCAAATGCAAATTAGAAAATCGTGTAGACTCATTTCATACTCACGTATTACAGGATTTCATTTTATTGATTCATTTGATTTCTTCATTTAACCATATTTGTTCCATGCTATGACTAATTCTATCATAATGGCTGCTGGTATACACGATTGTTTCTATATATGAGTATTTCGGTTATGCGGTTCGCGTGCAAATGTGCATGGCACACTGAGTTCATCCACAATAGTGGGGTACAGCACGAGACACGTTTTAAAGTGGAATCACGAAACTTCCTTTGATTTCCAAGATGATGGTTTTCTTGTACTTATTTCAGATCTTTCATTGCTCTGATTTCACTGTTTGAATAAATTGTCGAGTCGCGTGATTTACGAAGGTACTAGCAACAGAAATCAACTTCGACCCATTATCTACTATCTTTGAAAATTACCACTGAGCACATTGACAAAACAAAAGTTGGCGAACAAACTCGTTTTCAGTGATTCGTACTCATGCCATTACATCAATATACACATATCTTGACAAAATATTTTCACTATAGGAAGGAGTGGATTAGTCATTTACAAATATGGGTGGGGGAGGGATTGTGGTGTTACATGCATAACATGAATACATAAGAATGTGTTGTGTTAATTGTTT
>LUCM01001441.1:10619-44832 GCA_008360955.1 Fasciolopsis buskii | reverse complement strand
ACAGAAGAACGACAACTGTGATTGGTTGATAATTGTTTGTCACTTTGGCTTTGCGGAGCGTAGCAGCGAGTGCAGAATTCCCGATATTTCTATCTTTGTCTCTGTATATTTTCTACATATTTTTTCTTTTTTTTGATTTTTTTTCACCCACCTTTAATTCTTTCTCTTTTTTTTCTGTTTTTTTATTGCACCTTTTACATTCTTTTATTTTTCTTTTTTTTCCTTTTTCTCTTTCTTTTCGGGATTTTTTCAATATTTCTCTTTTATATTTTACCCTTTCGCCCGCCCCGTTTATCCTAATAATCGCAGGTGAGCACAGTTGATCTTATCAAATTAAACTCTTTTGAACGCGGAAATTGAACTCATTCCTGCATGCACGCTTAACAGATATGTTCCAAAGAATCTTTTTCTGTACCCAATTTTATATACATGAACGCTCACTCGCTCAGTAGTTTGTCGGAAATGCTTGCTATATCAAGTATTTTAACCAAGATTACGCCGAGTTTTGCATGCTGACGTCAATTATTTCACCACTGCGACATTCTGAATCGACGATGTACGACCGAATTCCCGGGGAACAAAGTAGAATCGATCGATGGAATACTGAAATAACATCATCACCACATACACTGCCGCCCTACGATCGTAGCCTTTCTTGACCTGAAAGGTGCGTTGGATTTAGTGGATCGGATTGCACTACCTAGTGCTCTCCACCGGAGTGATATGCCAGCAAAATTCGTAAAAACTTTTGCGAGCACTGTACTCGCATACCTAAGGTCGCATGAAGGTATACGGTTAACTAACAAGTTCCTTCGGAACGAATAGCAGCATTCAACAGTGGTGTCCCATCTCTTTTTTCTTGTTCAACCTCGTTATTGACGAGTTGATGGAAAATGCTTCAGGAGGTCTTCAGAATGTATGAGTCGAACTGAGAAGTAGAGTGAAGTTGCGTGACCTAAATTATGCAGACGACGTTGTGTGCTTGCTCGACTCCGCGGGACATGCACAACGTGCACTAGATAGAATCTCGAGATCTGTAGCTCAGTTCGGCATGTGCTTTGCATCTTCAAGGTGCCGTTACAAGACTGGACGACAGCATCACCGAACTTGATGCTGGATGGAGGGGAACTAACGATGTGCACCGTTCCATTTACTTCGGTAGCTGCATGTCGAACGATGGCAGCTCGGCAGTGGAGGCAAACACGCTGATTTTCAAGGCTAGAGCAGCTTACGCTGAACTGATGCCCTTGTGGCGCTGGTTTGATATTTCACTGAAGTGTGTGCTCAGTTCTGTTGTACGGTTGCGAGGCATGTAGTATGCGTGTCGGGGATGTTCATCGGTTAGAGGTTTTCAATCACTGGTGCATACGTTGTATCGCTAGGATTGGATAGGGCGACCGAATGGTCAATGTGGAGGTCAGGAATCTATCATCAGGTACCGGTCCTGACAATACCTTATCTCAGCGCATAAAGCTTTGTAGACTAGGCTGGATGGGTTGTATTGCCTATGGCGACCACTCGTCTACCATACCGTGCCCTATTTTGGGTTCCTCTCAAGGAACCATGTGAAGGTCAGCAGATGACGTGGCCTCGCGGTCATTTAGGCTTGCGTTGCTGTTTAACGCTTATCCATGGTAAAAATAACATCAGTAACTACGCACTAATTTTATTTGCATGGTAACCGTAATTTTGAAAAACAAACATTGGTTTTCCGTGTAATGTTCAATCCAGTGAATCACAAGTCACTTCAATTTCAGTCATCACAACCCCTACACGTCACGTGAAATTTCGAACTTCTGTAGTGCAACTCTCATTTTTACTGTAACTGAACGCGTCTTCGAATTTCGCTGCAATCCCACTGGACATCACCAATATCCGTAGCAACTTCATTGGTTTTGGAAGATACTGCTTGAATCTGAAGCATACTCGCCTGAGTTTTAGAATCGCATTTCATCTGATGGTTACATACAGCGGCTAAAATCTGGTTGTCAATATGTTGCATGTTCGCTTACCAAGGTTCTTAATGATTAGGTCTGATAATGGACGCACGAAATTAAATGCCCTCTTAGTAAGCTGTAGACACAACAGGTTTGAACCGAAGGTCTACTTTTAAGAAGTTCGGATCTGTTCCCATATTCAGCGAAATGACATGGGTTCCGATGTTGTCAACCCATCTGTCAAGTTCAAGGCTTGTCGGGCAAAGTGTGAAACTGGTATCTTCAAAGTGTTGCACGATATTTCCCGCTTGTCAGTTTGAACACGGGTGTCCAGCATCAGTAAATAAATGCCTCGCATCCAGTACTCTCGGTAAACTAAGTTCCATTATCAATCACTAAAACTGGAGGCTCATCTTCCCTGCTGAATAACTCCCGCGGGACATAAGTAGGGGATTCTTCAGTTACAGATTTGGTGAAGAATAATTCTGGCCGCTCTTAGTATAGATCATTGACGGATTAAGCATGGTATTTTTTCATGGATGGGCCGCAGCAATCTGTATGAACTCACTTCCAAGCCCCTGGGCATTGCTCACGGGATCCGCTTTGATGGCATGCTGCGAAATTTGCGTTTATAAATTCGACCATAATTTGCAATCCGGTAAATCTCGGGATCTTCGTCGGGCTGCTAACAGGTGAGACTGGCTAGTGACTTCAGTCTCCTAGTTCTCGGATAGCTACAGTGCAAATCGTCTAGAACAGCTTCGTGGCGGATCCGTGGTGCCCTAATGGGAACGTTCAGGGCCAAAATACTGTCCGAAGTTCCTGGTGGTTCATCACTGCGCTTATAAAATTCAGGGAATTTGCGGTGAACATGTAGGGTACAACCGCGATTCAGGGCTGACGGGATAGATGAAAAGATTCTGCAAATGTCACCTAAAGATCCCTCCGGTTGATTGGTAAAAGCTAAACCAAAATGGCTTCCATGGAAGTCATTCGATTCTAAAGAATGAGCTGAGTGAGGTAAAAAGGCAATTTGCCGGATGTGTTCTGAGAATGAGTGTACATTTGTATGGTTCTATGCACCAGGAACAATCCTCCATCTCTTTACCAGTGCAGCAAAAGTACAGAACAAGTACATCGTTAGACTGGATATCAGTTTCAGAGCTTCAGTTAGAAACTACATGGAGATGGCCACGTTTAATTGCGTAAAGTACTTGAATAACTCATAGATGATTGGAACTTGGCTTTGGGAAGTCTGTTTACCGTTCGATCCCAGAGGATTGCAAATGTTGTTGTTCATCCGCCTGCTAATAGTTGAATCAGTTTACACAAGTTATAAACAAGTTAGACAGCTCTGCTTGCAGTTGGTTGCATTCCTAGCTCCCGTGGCACCACCGGGCGTCAATCTTAGCACGTAACGACCGAAACTCCTTTTCAAATAAACGTGTAGTTTGCGCAATTTCAGGGAAACGTTGGATTCTTTAGCTTGGTTCCCGTTCTTTTTAGTTTTCGCATGGAAACAGTTAGGATCTGTATTGGGTTGCTAAAGCTATGTAACTAAACAAATACTTGTGACTAAGTTTGAATATACAACAGACAACCGACGCTTTGGGATGTCCCTGCAGATATTCAAATCCTGCTTGGATTAGACTATCTGACGCAAATAACTCGCATAACATCCTATTCTGTGACTTCATCCATTCCAACAGGGATGGACTGGCAACCAGGATGGGATGGTCTCAAATGAAACGGGCAAAGGGTGACAGCGGAGGCCAAAGCGTGAAACATCAACATGTCGCATTTTTATTGGAAGCTTGCCACTCAAAGGAGGCCTGAGAAACCAACCAAAACAAGCAACAAGCTAATTGAGAAAGACTTGAAATGAAATCAATAAATGCTAAAGGACATCTAATAGAGAGCGTAACTCTGACAACTTCTTAAATTATGGTGCACCTGCAAAACAAGCCAGTTGTTTAGGATTCGGCGTGAACAAGTTGCCTACAGTGAAACTGTTAGGACATTCAAAAGTGGTGAAATAAAAAAACCATATGCGTAGATTAACGGTGTTATTTTTGCGTGAACTTTTTGAAACGGTTCCAAAAGACGCGCATCATGTGTGTCCTTATCTGAGACGTACAAGACGACATAATTGTGGTAATTTTTACTCCAGTGATATCCCCCACAAGTTGCTTTATCAATTGTTTGAAGATCGTAGATAACTTACTGAGAATGAAATGACAAAAAACGTACTAACAAAGTCCGAAAGTCGAGCTCATTGTGAATGTCGCTACTGAAGATTCATCCGAATGAAGCCCAAGACGTAAAAAACTCATGTTAGGTTATGAAACTCGCTGAAAACTATAGATTTTAATAGTAGAAGATTGAATGTTTTCATGAAATAATTCACCATGTGATATCATCGCTCAACTCACCATAAAGAAACCATGGAAGCACTGTACAGCTGTTTCATCCTTGTTAGGAATCATCAGCAGTGCATATCCACGGCGCCCAAACTGGGACGCGAACCCGGGACGAACGGTTCTGGATCGAATGCCTTAGCCATTACGCTACCGGGCAGGCTGTGAACGGTTCGTTCAACTTCACCACGTGATGTTGCGCCCATCCGCCACTGATTCCTCACAAGGATGAAACAGCTGTACAGTGCTTCCATGGTTTCTTAATGGTGAGTTGAGCGATGATATCACATGGCGAATTACCTATAGATTTATTCAGAATACACTCCGGCTCAGCTTCAGCACTGGTGTCGTTTTCCAGATATCGATTAACATCAGACAGAAATCATCGCATATTTCAGGGGTTTTGCCATCAGTCTTTAGTTTGATGATACCTGGAGGTGGTCCACAATGAGAAGCCCGCTCAATGGATTTGTAATGTCATCAATCCGCTAAAAACAATTATTTCCGAACATCATCTTTTGCGGTCTTTAATCATGTGCGGTATCAGTTTTGTGGCATTTGTTTTGTTGTTTGTTTTATCGCAAACTAACTCTGTCGGTTTTCGCTAGTGCCGCACTTTTCAAGTCCTCATATTCGAATTGCTCCGATCAGTCGTTATCGCTCTGCCGGGTTTTGCCTGCGCTTGTATTTTCGTATCGGTGCTATTGCGGCATCCGGATATGCACAATAAGTCGCTCGCATCTTCTCATTAGCTCCACTCTTCCCTGTTCCATCGAGTAATGGACTTTGTCGACCGCGCCTTCTAAATCCGAAAGAAGATACTTTATGGATTCCAGTCGGGGCGTCCTCCATAGATTCGATTATTCGTTTCGGTTGTAGATCGGGTTTTTGCTTGGCATTTAGATAACAGGCTATTCGTCGCCAGTCGGATTGGCATCGTTAATGCACGAGAAGTAGCACTTCAGCTGAATCATTCAGCACCACGCAACCTCACCCACGAAGATTGTGAGTAACAAAGCGAACTCTTAGAAAGACGGGACCAATTTTAATTTCAAGAACACAGGCGCACAATCTAATAAAGTCATCTATGTTGCAGAGAAAATCGGTTGTTTTCGAACGTCCTTATTTCTGGGGCCTGCGTTGACGCATGATATAAATTTTATGGTAAGTTGAATGCGTTTTGTCCATCGGACACGAAATGTGTACTTTTCTGCTCTGCTTGGAATTTGCAGTTTTCGTACCTGGGCATCTGTTGTGGCTTGCCTCTACGTGCACAGCCGCATCGATAACATTTTGACTCCATAATATATAAAAAGGTATTTCTTGCTGCTGGTCGGTGGATCGAGTGTTTTTTACAATGGCTAAAGTGAATTTGTCAACCGCAGCCCCAGAATCTGAAGTGATACACGTCTGAAGGTTGCCCAGGGAACGTATCTGTGAGGTCGCGCAAGATGTTCATGGCTTCGGCTGGTGTTCATCATTCTTCGAACAGTTTTCATGCTCCATTTACTGGTTGTAAAAGTAAAATTACCAGTCACACGGATGTAATCACTTTTCCAAGTATTCCTGTGGTAGGACATGGATTTGGCGAATATTCCTGACAAGCGTGAAACCCGTGGATGAGGGACGCGGTGAGATCAACCATACTGACCGACGCACATCGGGCGGGCACCTCGACTGCGGCAGAGTGCGGGCGGAACAAGGCTGGCTGACTGCACCCGCGTTCATCTTCTAAAGGTGTTTTCTGGGTTAGGAGTCTGGGGCACGGTTAGCACCTAAGAAACAACACCCAGAAAACCAACAAGACAAAGGCAAATGTTCCCGCTCTTGAGCAACGCCAAGGCACCAGTACTTCCTTACGTTTTCGGCCTGTTGTGTATGATCCCAATTGAAGCCTTTATCAAGCGGACTTTTAGGAGGTCACCTGTGATGCGAAACATGGGTCTGTTTCTCCGGATCACTTGTTTAATCCAAAGCTGACCACCAAGCACGGTTGCCAGTTGCGCGTTGTTCACGCACGCCCCTGTCAAATTTAATCAACCTCCTACCGCTTCGGACTGTCTTTTTGTTGTGTCGGTCGGGTGACTGGGTTGTCGGTTTTGCAATCGTGCAAAGCTGCGTATGGGTGACGCGCAATTGGGCACAGCGGTTAAGGGGAAGGAAGCGCAATAAGAGCACCGCGTTAATGTTATCAGTTTTACAGTCTCAATAGATCAACCCATGTCAGCCTCCGTTGTCCTTCGGGCTTTCGTAATAACATTCAAGGTAAATCTTTGCTTCCATACTGTCCAGCGTGAGCATTTTAGCCAGACATGCACTTCTACATTTGCAAGCCACCTTTTTTAGGGATGCTTTCTTATCAAGCTTTCAATGCTCCCACCCAACCTGTGTGATACTCAGGTCCCATCCATCTTTTGAATACAAAGGTTTTTCGGCCCCCTTCTTTAATTGCTGTTGACTTTATTTCTCGTTAACCCTCCGGCCCTGCATAATCTTGTGCAATGTACTGTTATCAGCAAGCCCACAAGCTTATTTTTCAAGTTCATTTTTGCTATACACTCTAAGGTTCTCTCTCAATATTGCCCTTAGAAATAACATTCTGCCTATCACTGAACCACAAAGCTACCGTAACGTATAGTCACAAAAATTTGCTGACCTAATCAAATACAGTACACTCTCTCAAGTTTCATTTGCCCTCTATCAATATTTGTACATCTCTTGCGATAATTCGGCAGTGGTCCATGGACCCCTGAGCCTTGCCATGTTGAAACTGTAAGCAAACTATCCATAGCTCTTTTCAACGTTAGGCCTATATTGAACAAATTTCTAGGGTTAAAATATCTGGTTTCAACATCAAACACAGATATAGTTCTTATTAAGTGAATCTACCTTCCTCAACACATTACCGAGGATCAAATAACACTTGTGAGTTATAAGATTTTAAGAACAAACTGGGCTGACCGAGTTCTTCGTGACCGTCTGGCATACCCAAAAAAGCCCTTCAAGTCATCCAAACTGAGGAATCCTCTAATGCGCCCTTAGGACTGCCGTGAGCATTCTAAAAATGAAATCGTATTCTGGTTGCTTTAACTGCCCACCAGGCCGAAAAAACACAAATCTGCCATTGGTCAACAGCGCATTCAAATGTCTTCCCTCATTACCGTTCAGTTTCAAGCAAAATGCTGGTGGTTTTAAGATCCCCTCATAGTATGCTGGCCCACGCCATTGTTCCTGTACAACAACAGTAATAGAAGCAGCATATTCTTCGACTTTCCCAAGAATCATGCGGGATGCCTGATCATAAATCACGGTAAGGTTGACAGTGCAAGGACACCTCATCGATTTCACAGAACGAGATAGTAATTTTGAGGAAAATGAAAGAGGAAGTGTGGGCAGCAGAATGGAACGCAACGCCCAATTTGGTAGGATATTAAAGTCAAGATCAATGGAACGCTATGGATGGTTTATCCACCCAGGCGTAACCGCCATGTTTTGTGGGCATTTATTTCGTGGAGCGCTACTTATCCGCTACGAGATGACTGGATACGTTTGCTGCTAAATTCCTAATGGTGACGAGTTGGCCAAGTTGTACAAACGAGATAAATAAGTAGGAGCGATGCTGGGTGGGAAATTTGGGCGTCACTTCGTTCAAAGAATGAAAGAAGGATTTTTAGCAGGCCGTAAAATTTGTTCGCTGTCCTAGTGAAAATGACCTTTCCATTTATTGTTTTTCTGTCCGCCTCACAACCCCATGGAAACGTATTATTATGCATGTTTATATGCTTACCCAATTATGTAAACGGAAAATTATTTCCTTCACCTTTCCTATTAAGGCGCGTATTTAAGTTAACGTGGTTGTACCCTTAGTTTGCACATATCGGTATGCCACTAATGGGAATGTTTACAGGGTAAACCGTTTAAGGATGCGTAAATGGTAAAATAATTGCCCTTGTGTGAACGTATACTTTCGTGCATGAGCTCCTGCATTCCGTATAATTACGTCCATTCCGTTGTTGCGTCCAAATCCACGAGGAACTGTTTCTGTCTGCACGAGCTGCATAGGTTCCGTTTAATTAGCAAAGGTGATTGCCCGGCTATCTACCTCTGAGTCTTTGGTAGTCTGTCGCCAGCCGAAGTCATGGTTGCGTGCTTTTTAATTGTACAGGACCGCCGACAGCCTGGAGTTCATCGTCATCGGTCCCCGTGGGAGCAACAAATGTTTTATGCTTAGAAGATGCAGGCAACTGTTCCGACAAGAACGCACTGGGGATATGTTCAACCGGCTTCCTAATTCTTTGTGTTCTACTGCTGCAAAGGTGGTCAACAACGAATGCATTCATTTCTGCGTCCTTGGTTGCTTACGTCACGGTATTGGTATCCCCATGTACGGCTACGTAAGTCAATTGCTCGCTTGCCCCTATTAACCTAGCTCTAGTTTGCAGTTCCCTTAACAAACTCCCTAACGCTTTTTCACTTGCCATTATTGAAGACATAAATGACCTGGAAAGCGTCGGCTAGGAAGGTCGTCCTAACTTCCTTACTAATAGGTAGACGTTCCTCTGCTATGCTACACTCTTTCTAGGGTGACGGTGATTGGCGTGATGATACCTCAAAAGACTATTGGCAACCTACCCACATCGTACCTAAGGAAAGCAGCATGTGGCTACCTGGTGGCAGCCACTACCCCCAGAAAATGCAGGTGCATGACGGCTGGACGTCCATCAAACTTGCACCACAGGACCGAGAACAAACAAGCAGAGCAGCCCACCTTTTTAAATATAAACTAACTTTTTTGCACTTCTAGCAAACTGACCAACTCTACTTAACAAGCCTGCATATGTATCTTTACCTGGGGATGACACATCTCTCTGTGTCTCCCCGTCTCATCTAACTCCTCTGCGCCGCCTTATTCGAGAGGAACCGGCCAAGTTGATTCTCATTGAGAGACCGCACCTTAAGCGCCAATTCTTTACTTCAGGCCCGCTGGCCGTGAAAACGTCGAAATTGAAATACTACATACCACTGTGGCTTGCCCCACATGTCCTTATAAGGCAAACACGCACGTTGAATTTACGTTCGAGCATAAAACGTTGACCCCTCTTACGCACTATCGTCAACTGCCATGGCGTGCCAACGTACATACCCACCGCATTTTAGCCGCTAAGCAGCGTCCGCTGACAAAATTTCTAAATGCATTTCTACCAAATGCCAAACACTCTCCGGCAGTAATGGGAAAACCGTGCCACATACCCCCTTGAGTGGCCTTAGAGTAGTTTGTTCGCGCAATGAGTCTTTCACAAGCACCATATCGTTGCGGCCATCCTTCAAGCGAAAATTTCGCCTAAGGATACTGATTTCACGCACCGTCACCAGAGGGTTAAAATTTCCCCCTACGTGTAGGCAAACCTCTCCGGGTTTTCAAAAATTCTCATCACCCTCATCACGTGCGCCTCCTGCTCGGTGGATAACTTACGATTGCGCATGTAATAACGGTCGTGAGCTTGGTGGAAGGCGTGATTCTTTTGAAGACAACATCCTACTAACTTTCATTGCTCACTCACTGCACGCAACAGGACAAATGCTGGATACTCACTATTTAGAAATCTACAAAATTGAGATCACTTTAAATGGTAACGGACATATCTAAGAACACATAGATATTTACGACTTCTGCAACATTCCACATAACGATAAGGAAAAGAGGTGGGAAGCGACCGTGGATGCTCTTGGAGCCATGTTTCGGCACTAACACGGCGATGTTTACAAAAGGGCGTTAGTGTTTAGCTTTCAGAAACCCGAAGACCGCACTCGATTTCTAAACACCTGAAAATACGCGAACAAACAATGCGCCACAGATTATCAAAAATGTCCACACAAACAGCAGCTGCGTCCGCCGGAACACTCATGGTAGCCATGAGGGCGCAAATGACGTTGTTTCCGGTGGACCACCTATTCATGCCTACAAACCTCAGTGTGAACAAACAACAGGTCGACGAAAATGAACAACAACATCCTGCATTCATTTATGCAACAACTCATATTTTGCTGCTTACAAGCAATATTTCAAGGTGGGTTGCTTCCCACTATCCAATTGGACCGTGGATGCCATATTCCGTTTGGGCCCCATAGGGTATTTAGCGGCGGGTGCAAGCAGAGCTGAATCATTTTGACGGATACATGTAAAAAGAAACTTTTTCTACTCAAATGTTTAATCTAAAGTAATTGGACGAAGTGGATTAATAAATCGAATGTGAGTAGTCAATATTATTGGTTCGGCTATTAAGGCAACCAACTGGAAACGACAGAAATTTATCCGTGTATATTCACGTAGGCCAGATTCGTTAGTCAAGTCACTGTGAATCATTACGGAAATGCAAAAGTGACAACTTGTGTGGAAATACAAAAGAGTCTTGATCTAGGACAAGAATAAAGTACAAAATCTTGGACGCATGGTGATAATCAGCTGCCAATTTAATGGATGTTTCTGTATGGAGGACAAATCTTGAACGAATTAAAAAGCACACTTGATGAAACCAGTATTATATTTACGTTACCCCTTTTACCATACATGAGAGGAAACCAGGTAGAATAAGTAAACCGTGATTACATATATGGGTAAGGTCTGGTAGGCAGACGAACAGCAAGTGTGTAGGAGAGAAAACGCAATTCGTGTGGCCGATGCTTGCAATTCGACTTCAGTTTGCGAATTGGAACAGGGTGGACTGGTGTAGAGGATTTGAGTCCAGGACTTTGGTGATACCGAAAAGCTAGCGAAATTCTTAGCGTGGTTTAATTTGAGGGTATTTGTGAAGTAGCGCTTCAGTGATGCATTTTGGATACCGAGTTTGGATACAGCGTAGTGACCAAAATCGCTTAGACGATGAGGTTTGAGGTCCCCTGCCAACTGGAAACCTTTGTTTGTGATGGTAATGCAAGTATCTGAAAGAGGGGGCAACCTGATGAACGAGGGGTGATAGAAGATGCAGCCTGAGGGCCGCGCCCGCAATGAAATGTTAGGTCTCAAAGATTTTCAATTCCAGAGTGGATTCCCGCTGGTCCAGGGCAGTATCGCATTTATGTCTATGTCGGTCATATTACAGTAGTAGCAAAGTGAGCATAGAATGACCCTACTGGGATAAGCAGACGAACATTTAGCCGATGGGAGAAATTCTTAACTAATTGATAAAAAAGTAGTGAATCTGAAGTCTGAGAAGTTTTATTTCGAGTTCCGCAGCAAACAGTCTTATTTTTATATTCACCATTGCGCTGAAAGACTAGTACGTTAAAACAGCTAGTGTAAATCAAGGGGGTGACGACGAAATAAGTTAGCAAGGACATTGTTGGCTTAGGTAAGAGTAGCAAGGTTGCAGGGTTACAACGCCCTCGTAGAGAGCGTCAGACAGAAGAGTAGAAATGGTGAAATTCATTGGGGCAAATCCCATTATCGACTGGTTTGTTGGGAGGAGGCACAGTGTTTGAATGGCGAGTAAACCGAAAAGTGGAGCACCAAAAATAAATGCAGCAATATCAGAAGGACTAATTACACCTTCGTGAAAGTTGTAATCTCTAGTGTGCCTGGTTGAGGAGTGCGCAGATAGCGAAAGCGTTGATGTATAAAGATTTGTGGTTGACACGTACTTGCGAGTATTTCTGTTTTAGACATTTTGAAACGATGAATGAATTGTACTAAAAATTAGGACCGGGTTCAGATGCTAACGTATAAGAAATTTTCCTATCAGCCAAAATTAGGACACTATTTACCATTACTCAACAGAGTCAGAAGGTGTCTAAATAAGTTTCACGCTAGGTAACTACTTAAGAATTTGGCGAGTTTCTTCCTGATGGATCTGCATAGACAAGAACATGTAGCAGCTCGGGCGACGGTTGATGATTTATTGGAGGGGGTTAAGTCAGTTTCGAAAGACTCTGACGCGTCGTTAAAAGTCCTCAGCTGCGATGTTTCTCTCTTACAATTGAATTGCTTAAGTGAGTTGTGTTCATTGCTAACGATGGAAAAGGTCGGCTAAGCGTTTCCTAACCGGATCTAGGAACTGTGGCCCCGGTCTCGAGGTGTGTTCCTGCCAGACCATGCCTCCGGACAATTTCTTTACCAAGAGGAAAAAAGCAGAAGCAGAGCCCACAGAATCTAACTGAAAACTTTCAAAGGACGTAGAAGACCTGAAGGAGCAGGATGGTGGGGCTAGCAGCGATGCCACGAAGCCTGGTGTCAGTCTTGGTGACAATGAAAGGGAAGTAATCGCCGTTGTTCCCCCAGCGCTTAGGCAAATTAATGTCACCAACTATTGTCGTTGCATTGCCACTCGTTGTAAGTTGTCATACCTGGCTTTTAGTCAACAAGGTAGTCTATATTTAAGTTGTGACAACTTTAGAGACATTTCCTGGTCAGAAAAATTTGCTAAATACATAATAATAATAATAATAATAATATGTATATTTCTCGACATCCGAGAGGCATGCGCAAGGCAAGATCAAATTTACACAAAGTGGATACACGGAAAGCAAAAATTCAGTAGTGAACACGCAATGTGATTGTGCTCTTTTGCCGAAAGCCTTACCTGGACCAGATTCCTAAGCATCAATTCGGCTAATGTTCTGCCTGAACGTTAACCGTGGTACCCATAGCTGTGACACGGCGTACCATTAAACGCCATTAAATTGTACACCGTCAGCGCTATCCACCTATCGATCTACTTCCAAGAATAACTGCAACTAGTGCACTGCCTACTCATGTTCCTGTTCAACAGCCTCTGCAAAAATCGACACCGTTCTGTCGCCCAAAATTAAAGCGACGCTTAGAGTGTTTGACAGTTCTGTCATATCGTCGCTTTTTCGTAGTCGTGGACCCTCTTTCTTGGCGGCCTTCAGAATTAGCTTGGTTTTATAGTTTATATAAATTACGCGTAGACCGCTAAGTATTATGTATTGCTTGAATAAGTTTTCAGCCTCTTCTTTTCCAGAAAACTTACTCCGAGTGATTTTTTTGCCAATTATCTGTTTTGAACTGTATTTAGACTAACATTTGGCTGCCACAGTACTGATGCTTGCACAAACGCGGTTTGGACACCGCCTCACTAGATCGATCAAATATTCCTGGCCTAGTTTCTTTTCTACATATTAACAAGCCCATTGGCATCTCTAAGTGCCGGCCTTATCACACAGCTATACGGTTATACACATCTATCCACTTTCTCAAGATGGCGGTCTTTAGGCCTAAGCGTACCAAAATCATAGCTGCTAAACGCGCCGCGTCCACAGACTCGCTACCCTTCCGCCCGCCTCCAGCGTGCATTGTTAGGGTCACAGACGCGCTCATGGGAACTAATAATACTGTACAAAAATTGGAGTAAACGATTCACGGCTCGCAGCAGAACATGGATTTGTTCCTCTGGATTCCTTTTTCAACCGAAATTTGACCGCCCACCGCGGTCGCCTCTTGTGCGTTGCTCACGCACGCCCCGCTCGCACGCTCCTGACAAGATATTCGCACCCTCCTACCGCTTCTGAATGTATTCGCATTGTGCCGGTCAAGTTTCAGGGATTTAATACTGTAATCATATGAAGCCCAGTAAGAGAGACGCACAAGTGGTCATATCTGTTAAGGAAAGGCAAACGGAATACAAGATATGCGCTAGAACAGTCGGTCTTGCAAGTTAACTAATAAAATTTTATCAATGGAACTAGTGATCACAAGGCTGTTTCTCCCCACAGGCCTAACCGAAATGCCTGCAGACACACTACGCGAACATCTTGCTAGTGTCTGTCAAACCATCGACTCAATATTCTCAGAAATTAAACAGCAAAACCTAAGGGCTTTCCTCGTTGTAGTTTTTAGTGGTCCTAACCGCATTCCATTAGGCTCGCCTGAAAATGTTGTCCTTTCTGCTTGCAGTATGACAGGACTCCCCTGCCACTGTTTTAGACTACGTAAATGAGTGTCAATCGGATTCTGCCCAATACTGTTCCAAGTCATTAGTACCGCTGTTGCAGGGCAGTTTTTAAAGAGTTAAACTAGGATAGCCTTATTAACCTCCTTTAATCCCATTCAAGCAAACGCCTGACAGAGCCCCTAATCAGAGGGAGGCCCTTAGACTGCATGCAAATAAAAACCCAAAATCGGGTCCATCAAAAGCAAACTCCCTCAAGCCGCCCCGCATGGCTATGAGCTTATTGTCCTTCTCCCATCACCTCTGCCACAGACAAGTAACGACTTAGACAGCCCATCACCCTCCCTTACATCGACCTTCCTGAAAATGTCCGCCTATAACCCACTCTCCCAAAAAGTTCTCCGCTGGCCTCAAAGGCCTCTCTTTTCCTGGAGAACCCAAAATGTCTAACATCAACCGAACCTCGCCCTGTTCCGTGCAGACCCCTAAAGCACTAGTTAGTGATGATGGACTTGCGCGTATGCCCTCAAAAAGCAACACATTACTCCCCAGTGGAAAAACACCGGCAATATCAGCCCAGCAACTTAAATAATCAAGACCCTCCTCATGCATTCCTTTGGTCACTCTGGTGCCTCAACTTCCTGGCTCTGGCCGCACTGACTTCGTACTGCCTGCCACTCCTTTCAAGGGGATCGAAAGGCCACTGGCGAGAGAATTTCCACGCTGAAAGAAAACCGCAGGCTTGCATCGCAGATCTGAAGGACTTAGTAATGCACCAACTGTTCCTTGTCGAAAGCTTTCGTCGTTGCGTCAAATTGGCCAGGACATCCGTGGCTTATATTTAGCATTCCTCTACCGTCACACAGGCACTAGCACCAACCTCCACTTACCAGTGCCACGGCCCAAACACAATGATTGTATCCCATCCCACTAATGTCTTCTTTTCGTTCCTACTGACTCAGCCGGAAAATTACTCCTCACTCTCTCCCTCGTTAACCACCGCAACCTCATTGTTCCTAACCGAAAGCACTCTTCCTCTGTATTACCTCAAACTTGGCTTCCTAATGCTTCGAGTTGCTTCCATACTAATATAATGAATAATGGTGCCTGCCTTAGTTTTTCCTCACCTCCACTTTTTGTGATGTTTCTCATTTAACATCCATTAAAACTCATTTATTAGAACTTTTCACCGACATACTTCCATTACTCCTGACTCTCCATGCACTACCTCACTGCCTTTGCAACTCCACCACCAAACCAAACATCGTTGGTCTCCCGCCCAAATCATGGGCTTGGGCACAGCATTTAGCTTCACCCACCAGAAACAGTAATGTTTTAGACCACATCTTAACACATTCAGGGCACCATACCTTGGGGTACGTTGCAAGCAATTTTCCAGGGAACCACCACAGGTTAGTTCATGGTAGAATCCATCCATGATTCCCTATCCAATCATCTTATTGACCTCACTCGCCTACCACATCCTAATTGGTTGCTGTTACCCTATCTGCTACGCGAACTTGACTGAGGGAGCTTTTTTCTAGCAACTGACCCACACAGTGCTGCAGATAATTTTAATGGCAACATGGCCAGCAATATCTCAAAATTGACCGTTGGCGAACGAATAAACAGAGGCGAAAATTCACAACTTGCCTCCATGAAACCCAGGTATGTTAAGTTGCAACGGCACTTTTCATTGGCATGTGACTATTCTTAGTTTATTCCATATCACCTTCTGTCCGACACTATCTCTCTTCTAACCGGAACATCCCTTCCGAAGGGAGAAGCTGAAGAGCTAAGGCGTCAAACTCACCCCTTAATACGAAAGACAATAGTAACAATGATGCATATTTCTCTATTTGCGAGAGGCATCCGTAAGGCCAGATCAAGTCCTTACAGAAATCATATACAGGAAATACGAATAGTATAAAGCGAGGAGAACGGGGGTGAGAGCAACCTTAAATTTTGAAAGGTTTGTTTGTTTATGCATATTTCTCGACATGCAAGAATTATACGCGAGACAAGATCAAAACTGGGCAAAAAAGGCACTGTGCAGACAAGAAAAACAGAAACCAAACATAAAACGCAATGTGTTTTCGCTCACAATATCACAACAGGCAATGTGATTTCCTGAGCACGGGGTTTCGAGTTTTATATCAAAGCTAGATAATGACTCGCAAAGATTCTTCTGTGTCTGATTACCAGTCATGCACTGCGAGTAGTACTGTTCAATACATCAAAGGTGCGTATCGTGGGAGCAAAATATGGCCGCCAGTTTGCCGGAATCCTCGAAAATCAAGAGAGTTATATGGGGAAGAGGAGGATCAATATGGATGTGGCGACGGAATGGAGGTGAGTAAAAAACAGGGCTATGTATCATATGAAGCAGTATAAGAGGCGAAATATCTGAAAGCACAAAACGTTGAGCAAGGAAAGCGGCGATACGGGATGGGAATTTTGGAAATTCAAGACTAATAAATGGGGTTCGTTTTGAGCAATTTTGAGTTCATGGCGTTCAGCTTGATCCAGAGATGAAGGCGATGTTGGAAAATGTCTGGTGGACTCGTGTGGAGAATTGTTAGCAGGAGCGTCGGTCTATTGCCAAATTCCACGGACCAGAACAGATGTTGCTTGAAAATGACGGCCCTCAGTCTTTCTGGATTTCAAGATGCATTGTGAACGGCAATTTATAGCAGACGCCAATTAAAACATTGTCCTTCGTGAGTCAGTTTTGTAAGGTTTTGGCAGAATTTTGGTAAGGGGCAAGAGAAAGTCAGTACAAAATGGTGCACGTGAACGCAGGAGCTAGAGTGCTGTTTACCACAACAGTGCTAGTGGGTGGCGCTGACCGAATGCAGGCCACCCAACTTGAAAAACCGTTTGAGGGTGAACGCAGGGGGCGTAACCCGCCAACCCAGTTGCACCCGCACACCGCTGCAGCCGAGCTGCCCGCCCGATGTGCGTCGGCCACAGTAGTGGACACGGCCGCGCTCCACACTATTGCGGTAACGCCGGTGTACTAGTGGTGTGGAGGAAGGAGTTCAAATATGGTATGGTTAGGGTAAGAGAGACATCGTCTTTCCAGGATCTGATAATGGTCAGGGCATAGGTAAGTGTTTCCATCCGAACAGAACTATACGGCCTGGAAGAGAGAGAACAAAAGACGGACGGAGGTCTGGCCTAGTTGCCAGCTGCGGATTAAGAAGCGATCAATCATACGAGCAGCTCAAAGAAGGAATTTACTCGAACGCATCGTGCGATTCAAAATATATGGAAGGTGGAAGAGCAATCCGGGTTTTCTTTTTTATGAACATATATTTGCGTAGACGGGCCGGCTAATATAATGTGTAGATCGTCCACGCTATGAGTAGAGAGAATGAACCAGTATTTGGTAGGCTCGTCTGCCCTACGAGCAAGGAGAATGAACCCGTATTTGGTAAGACGGACAGGGATCTGGTGCTGGGATAAATAATGATCGAGCTACAAAGATAGATGCACTAGGGGTTGGCTAAATTCCGCTTGGAAATCATGGAGTATATTCACCCTAGGAGGCCGTGCCTTTCGAAACAAGAAATGGTCGGGGCCATCGGGTATGGTAGATGGAAACGGTCACTACGGGAATAGAAGGTACTACGTAGGCCCCCATGTTCGTGGTGGCATGAGGTCTAAATTGTCTAAAAATGGACAGATATCGATGAGGAGTGAGAAAGAAAGAATCCAAGATGTTGACCTTATTTTGTCTGGAGGGTACCGTTAAGGTTCGTCAGAAACAAGGTGATTTCTACGGGCCAGAGTGATTTGCATGGAGAGAAGAGATAATGAAACGTGAGAGTGAGGATGATAGTGAATGTTTTTTATTTTAGAAGACGGTTCCAGGTTATGGTTGCCACACCGTTTTGGCAAGGGTGTTGGAATTAGTTGTGTGAGTGGGTAGGAGAGAGCTGTGGGTGAGCAACCCCATACTCAGTTAGAACGATAAGGTTAATGGATATGATCAATAGGTACCGTTTTTTCAGACAGAAGAACTGTGAGATGCATCCGACGTGGAACTGCACGTAACTACGTAGCGTGCGCTGGTGTCAGAGCTCTGTTTGAAGTGGAAGAGACTAGGTTGATTCCCATATGATATGAGTAGGGAGATTTGCTTTCCTATCCGCAATGAACAAAAAAGTGACAACAATGAGCTTTTCAGAAGCCCAATCCAGCTTCACACACTCGATCCTCAAGTGAGTATGGGTGATATGGATTAATTAGAAAAGATACTGCAACTACTCCATGTACTTCTTTTTAAATGCAATAGATAATGGTGACAGAATGAGCAGCTTTTGGAGGGAGTTTATTCCATAATAACGAATATCTAATAATAAAGGAGTTGGCTCTAACGGAAATCCTTGGAACTGGGAGAGTTATAGTGGAATCCGCATTTCGGAGAGAGCACCGGAGTGAGTTTATCACACAAGGTACAGAGACTCAACTGTCCCCTGTGATAATATTGTTAAAGAGTAACAGGTTTACTTTTATGCGGCGGAGCCACAAGGGATCTAAGTTCAGCGAATCACAGCGTTCCATGTAGTTTACGCTTGTATAGTAGCCAACCAACTGCTTGGTAAATGCACACTGGACGTTTTCAATCGCCACTCTGTCGCGTTGCCTCATGTTAGAGCAGATTAGAGAGCAATACCCCAGAATGGGTCTGACGTGGGTCTTGAAAGATGCAGTTTGCTTTCGTCCAACTACAGAGTTCGATGTAACAGCCCCATTAATTCGTTTGCTTTCGCCACCTGTACGAGAGCAAGCTCCGAGAAGTTTAAGGCGCAGGAATAATTTAGGCCCAGGTCGCGAACTTGGCAGTTATCGGGGATGGTTTGGGTTCCAAGCTTGAATTCTCTTGGGGGTATAACGTATTTGTACCCCATGATGCTGCTTTTTTCAGCGGAGAATTTCATCATCCAGTCATTTGCCCAGGACTTGAGTGACACTAAGTCTTGCAATATGTTACTAATAGTGGATTCTTAAGCATAAGGGTGAAAGTTGTACATAATTTTGATATCGTCTGCCAAAAGAAACGGAGTGCCGTTTCGAATAGCATCGAAGACGTCATTAACGTACACCAGGAAGAGCAGGGGGCTCAGAACGCTGCCTTGTATCACATCACCGGACACTGATCTGGGTTCAGATTTTAAGCCATTTACTAGCACTATCCCCTTTCTAAATGACAGATAAGGTGAATACCACGACAGCATTGGATCAGCAATACCTGGCAACCCAAGCCTTCGTCATGTCTAAAATGATTGCTATAACTGACCTCCCGGTGCTCAGGGCCTCAGTGATAGCGTCCAGGCAGTCAGTCATGCAAGTGGGTCAGGATTTCTTACGAGGGAAGCCATGCTGTCCACGGTTAATTAGTTTATGTTCCAGAAGGTAGGCTATAGGACTCTTTTTAATGAGGCGTTCCATGATCCTGAAAACTATCAAAACTGTATAAAATAAGATCCCATGATTGCATGCCATCCGCGAACTTCCGAATTTTGCCGAATGGTAATTCTGTTACAACTTCAAAAGACAAAGCTAAGGCGTTCAGTCAATTTTTGCCTCCCCCACGGCCCCACCCACAATCAGCTGCCCACACCGACTACAGAATAGGGATAGCCCCTCCTCGTCTTCTGTGTCCTCCTACGTTAACAACATTGCACGATACTCATGTAATTACAAACCAGGGACTCTTCAGGTCTTTGACGGCGTCCATCCGACAGCTAATATTAGTTGTGGCCCTGAATTACCCCTGCTATTTCCCAACATCGGTAAACATTCAATAAAACCTGGTTTATTTCTATTGAGCTGGAAGCACACTGTTAACAATCTCCGCCATAAGAAGGGATCATTGCATGATTTTTCTAATTGGCGTGCCTTTAACCTTAAATCTGTCGCCGCCAGTGTTACGGAAATAATGGCAAGATGTTCCATCGTGGACTGCCTCCTAGCCTCAGGCCATCATTGCCCAAAACATCACGGATTTCTCCAATCTCGCTCTTGCTCCACCTGTCAATTTGACTTCCTGAACTTCCTAACTAACCTAGCGAACAGGGGTATGGCATTCTCAGTCATCTACCTCGATATGTCTAAAGCCTTTGACCGTGTCCCTCATCTGCGCCTTTTATCCAAAGTAAGCTCATTTGGCATCACCGATCCTCTTCTAACATGGCTTTCGTCTTACTTACCCCAAAGATCACAGGTTGTCTCCATGGACGGCATTGCCTCCAATCCCAGATCTATTACTAGTGGCGTCATAAAGGGCAGCGTACTTTGTCCCCTGCCATTCCTTATGACATTAATGATGCACCGAATTCAGCATCTCACAATGTCCCCTTCCTGTCTGCTGATGACATAAAAATAGTTTATCCTCTTAATCCCAATATAGTTATTACTGTAGTTAGAGATGCCTGCACCGATTTGTCTGCTTTAGACGACTGGTGTACCTCCTTGATGATGTGCCTCTCTGCCGATAAAAGCGAAATACTTACATATAGGCGTACACTACCCAAAGATTCAATTCTGCCCGTGGACCTTCTATTGCATGTAAACCCACAGTTCACGACCTTGGTCTCAACTACTCAGCCTCCCTAAATTTCTCAGAGCAGTTGGCTGAGGATAGGCGAAATACAAGTCTGATTTTTCGCCCAATGAAGCAGTCCGACAGCCTTCTTTGAATTAACAAAATGCATGCACGAAAACCCCATTGAGTACGGCAATTTGATATACTCCAGCTCGTCAAAGTCGGATAGGATATCCATAAAAGTCATTCGGAGAAGCTTCACCAAACAAGTGGTCGATTGATCGATGACTGTGAATTAGGAAGAACGTTGTTTAGCACCCAGACTTGAGCCACTGTGGTTAAGGCGATTGAAAATTGACCTGGATTTTCTACACAACCTGATTAATAATCATTCCTTATCTACCAAATCACCTATGTTCTCCACTAGCCCCAACCCACTCCGTCACAGATTTCTAATCATCCATAAAGTAATTGCCAAATCCTCTCTAAGGTCGCATTTCCTTCTTGTTGTTTACGCCAAGCTTTGGAACAAACTTCTCGTTAGCGTTTGGTGCATACAGAACCAGTCCAGTTTTAAGGCTGCCCTAAATACTTACCCTAATATCGCCCAGGCGCTTCAGTTGAAAAAAAACCATATCCCGGAAGAGCATGCCTTTGAGTCACTCATCGATTTCTAAATGCACATCTCATTCCCTTATTTGCAATTAGCCTCTGCCTTCCATAGCACCCCATCTCAGGGTGCAAGAGAACCAAATATACTAGCATAATGTGAAAAATACCGAAGGTTAACCCTCTCTGATCGCTGGGTAAATGAAATATTCGTAACCATTTTTAGGATGGATATACTCTTAGCACAACACTATGCCCAACGCTTCCCAAATGGCAGACGTGCAAATTTCCCCACCGCTTACCCATTCACTCTCAAATTTCTCGGCCCTTTTACTGAACTATTCACATTTTTTGCTACCCACGACAACCCCTCAACTGGGGCACTTCCCAGACTGCCGTTTCCTCCATTTTTCCGCTGTCTAGACGCTCCGAATTACACCATTGTTGCTACATAAATCACCAGAAATAGACCAAGTTGCGCCGTGACCCAGCGTTTTCCTCTACTTTCAGCAAACCTGCTTTCATAATTCTCCATTTATAGCTCTGTGCTCTGCATTAGATTAGCAGCGCAGAGCAGGCTGACCATGACAACCATTAAAAAATCTACAGTATTACTCCGAAGCAGTCACCGACTGCTTGTATCTAAATTACTTTGCGTCATAACGGCAACCTGGGCCAAGCACTACCCTGGTTACACCACCACATAAGTTCTTTATTATTAGCCAACCTTAAATCGGATGATGTCATTAGTTCTTCACCGTTCATTAATCGCCATGCACCCAACCTGGAACCCAAGCCAGACTGCGTCTCTCCCTTACGTTCAGATGCAGCAATCAGGCTGTACGCGCTGTTACCAGTTCCGCCCCCATAACGGCAACTTCAAATCTGTCAGACTCTCGCTCCAGCTAGAAAGCAACTGGCCAGAGCTGGCGCTCCATTACAGATCCGTTTAACCCAAACCAAGTCGCTCATCCGCTTGGATACTCCTACTCGGATGGATCTTCATGAATGGTCAAAAACAGTTACCACTACCACTGGAGTGCCTTGTGCGCCGTCTGAAGTCAAAAGCTGCGGCAGCAAAAATAACATGTATGATATCCATCGCTCCTGTATTTAAAAACCTTTTACTTCCCAAAAAATTTTCCCTCTCCACTGCATCTCTCAGTCCAGTTTACCGACAACCGCATAGGAATGTAATCAGCAGTCCTTAGAGTTCCACAATCTCTCTCAGTAAAACGTTTCATAAAATCCTGTTCCCCAGTAGTTCAACAGACCTAATAGTAATCATCCGCATTCTTCCGCACTTTATCGGTCCTTTGTTGTTGTTAAATGCAATTGTCTTAACCACTTTGCATGACCTGCCGCTTGGTTTTGTCCAACGTTCATCCAGTTATCATATCTCAACTGATCTTCACCTCCTTTTTGTCCCTCACTTAACGATCTTGACGTTTGCGCCTCCACCATACTTTGACATTTTCCATTGAGCTCCTCTCAAGCGATGCGCCGGCGGTACGCATATTTAGTGCATTTAAACACGAAATGACTTGCACTGCTTTGCTCAAGAATGGTTTCAGAGCACCCCGTATGATCCTGCAAAAGATTTTTCCAGGTCTGTTTTTGTCTCGCATACTTGTACGCTGCATATTGCTTTAAAGTTTCTGATCGCGCCTCCATAGCAATCTAACGCAGAATTTATCCCCGTGTCCTTTCGGGTTTCCATTATTCATGTTTCCTCTGCATCATCCTTGTAAACATTTGATATTGCCTTGCGACTGCCACTCGCAAATGAAGAAATGTACAACATTACTGGCGCGACGATCTGTCAGAAATTGCTTTCCATTAGAAGAGCCCCATGGTAGTTCTCGCCAAATTTCAGCGGTCACCGTTCCTCAGGTGGGATGCGTGCCTTCAGATCTGACAAGATGAGGGGAAACACTGGGACTAGAGCTATGTTACCCAACGGCACCGTTCAATAATAGTAACCAGACTAGAAGCAGGGAAATCTTGGTTGAGACCAACGACAGTTGGTTGTGCATAATAAAATTCTTTGTCGCATCCTAAGGCGTGCAAAACGTTTCGAAGAGAAATTCGAACCAACTACTGACACATCCCCTTCACGTACCATTCGATCATTATTGATTGTCTTCTTCGGGAAAAATCCCATCTTTCACTGCATCATTTTGGCTGTATCTTCGATACAATCTAGACCGTCGCCATTGTTACAATCGTGGGTCTGCCGCTTGTGACTTATCTTTCCGCCCTTTGTCATTCCCGTTATTTGTTGTCAAAATCGAGGCAACAAAACCCGAAGAGAACGATGTTGAGGTTATTGTGCGTGATAATTTCTTTCCAAATGGTGCCGCAGCAGTTTGGATTTTCCTTGTTTTTGTTCGTGGATTTGGCCGCTAAGCTTTACTCAAACTTTCGCTTGAATGGCTCGCACCATCCTTCCGGTTTTAGGAGCTTTATCAAAAATAATGACAGGGTATTTTGCCCACAGTCTAACAAAACATGTGGAGCAGAAGATTTAATTCCTGATGCAAAACGGACTGGTTTAAAGTTCGATACTTTTCTGCATTTAGAAATTAAGAATTATGTTCTCAGAAAAGTTAAAAATACAGGAGTAGAGCAAACCAGGACCTTTTACTGAAAAATTGAGTAAAATAAGGAAATCACCACCAAAACAAATTTTAGAGGATTGTGACATCAAAATGACATCAGCCACCTTCGTCTAGAACAGATTACATGTTCCAAACTCTGCATCGATTTCGAAAACCCATTTGGTCCTGTGATATATTTATAATGACTTTGTTCAGGTCAGCTTCATGGACATTTTTTGTCATCACTGAACAGGGACAGAGTCCCGTGGTTTAGTATGCAGAAAGATTCATTGTCGCACATCAGAAGTAACATTTGAACAATCATGCTTCTCTAAACGCCCTACTCCTATCTTGGACAGGCTGTAAAGCCGTTTCCTCTATGGAGACCGTCTGCTATCTTTTTGATGGATAAGAAGAGAACCACTTCAAAGGGATGGCATCTAATCCTTACGTGGATAACTTGGGTAGGCTTCTTCGGTGAAAAACGGCCAAAAGCTTTAGTCTTGTTCACAAAGGCACTAGTCTTCTCGTTGTCGGCAGCTTCTTAACAGCTCAACCTTCCCACAAGCACATGGACTCCAAAATCCGGCTTTGGAATTAACAACTAGTGAGCGGAAACCAATAGAAGTCGTTAGTTCCCGGTACCACACCCAAACCGCCTTCATTCTATGTCGTTTCTCTGTAGCCGTCTACCCGTTTATTTAAACATTCCCCCAAAATAAATGCGCCGTCATTTTGTGCTGTGTCATAGTCGCCACTCTACGCGTTTACAACCATTAACAAGGTTCATTATTCAAATGTCTACCACAGATATTTCTTTACCATTTGCGATTTTGAAATCCAAACGTTTTTCCTTACCTAAGTGATCCAAGTCCCTTTTCATCCTCGATTGATCCAATTTTCCTCACATCCTGAACCCGATTTTCTGGTCTTCACCATTTCATTGCTATAATATGGGATGGATCAGCATTGTTGCTAGCCTTATTTTATCAGATTGTGATTTCTTTCTTTCACACCAAATTGTCCTCCCCGGTGTTCATGACTGTGGGAACTTTCTCATGAAGAAAGCTACCCATCGTAAATGCCGTCAGATCTGCCCTATCAATCGGCTCAGTTGTGAATCTTCATGTATGATTTCCAGTCAGTTCCCTCTCATATCCATGCTCAATGTAGGTCCAAACGTTTTTTCACCGTGCCAAAACTCGCCTTTTGCCCCAGGCAACCAATTTCATATCTTTTTGTTCCATGCCACTAAGCACTGATGCATATACGTTAGCCGTGTTCTATGATTTGCTGTCGGTCTGGGGAGATAAGGTTCCCGTTGATGTTTGTGACTGGACAACGGTCTCTAGCAGAGTAGTGTTCCGATTTCATTCTTCACTTTTGTTTGACGCGTGCGCTTTTCTGCCGTCACTTGGCTCTGATGTTCATCTATGCTTCGCTGTCTTATTTTGGTCCTTCACGACCGCGTTTTAAGAAGGTTGTGCTGACGTTTATGGATGATGTTATACGACGATAAATATTGTTACGTGCCTTTGTCAACCACCCATTCGAACTTCCCGGAAAGCATCGGGGTGTGATGCATTGACTGAAAATTTAGTGAATATTGGAGAGGGCTCATTTTTTGCCCTGGTATCATAACAGGGACTTTTTAGTGAGATGGAAAACTGTCGTAGTTTAACGATAGGTTATAAGTGGTTATTGTTAAAAACGCAACACTTGGTCCACGTATTCCAATCAGTGCAGAAGAATATCGTCATGACCGAGACGAACTGACTTTATAAGATTAGAGTCACTTCAGGAAGAGCGACGCCAAAATTGGAGAAGGTCAGCTCTGTAAAGCAAATTAAACATGCAGGAAATTGATGACCTTCTGTTGTTGTAGTGGGAATGAAAATGTTTACTAAGAGCAGCAGTGATAATCGGTGGTTCTTTTAAAAACGGACCACCAGATAGCCTTGGGTAGGGATAGCAGGATGTGGGGGAAGGTAGCGTATCTTAACCAAGTGGTGATCACAGCAATCTTAATAAGATTCCGAGGGGTATAATTTGCGTTTCTTGTGGATGATCTCGTTGACACCAAGCCGAATAACCATGGTGAATTCTGTGTTTTGGCGATGCAAATACTTAAGGTCCTTAATTTTGCCTTTAGCACGTATAGAATGGGTGCTGGATCTGAAGCATAAAAGGGCTAAGTAGTCTGGCTTCCGTGCCAGCTTGCAGTTATGGAGATTAATGTACCGTAAAGAAATAGAGGCATCATCCTACTTGCCTTTAGTGGTGCGAATGAAAAATTATAGGAGCAGGTGGAAAATATTGCCCCCAGGTTGTGTCTAGAGGTGGTCACTAATCTTGAAATTGGAATGCGACTAGCAAGAATTCAAAAAAATAAAGACAATGCAAATAGTCATGATTTACGATGGAGGATACGGAGTTAAGGTGAACTGGTCCCAAGCCACCTCTCCAAGGGTTTATCTTTGATAAATCGAATTGGTGCCCTGGTTAACAATGAAGAACTTATGTGGCAGGATCACCAGGGTATCACTGGGGTCGGGTTGCCATTATAAAGCAAAGTAATTTAGCTGCAAACAGTTGGCAACTACTCCGGAGTACTATGTTGATCAGCCAGTTATCATAGTCAGTATGCTCTGCGCTGCTGACATATTACAGATAATAAGAACGTAAGAGAAGAGGTATGGAGGCTAATGTGTTGGCAATAGGAGAAAACGTTGCACTAAAGTATGGCTTGGTATATATCTGTTGATTCATTCCGTTTTTCATGTGGGGCTGTAGGACGGTTGGTATAGCGGATAAGTCGTTGGCGTCAGTAGTCTTTAGAAGGAAACCGGTATAGGGTGGCACAGTTTTGGGTACCTAATTTGAGATGAGGCTAAAAGTCTAGTTGGCCTCCCAAAGCAGTGTATAGACTGATGGTGGTCCCAGTTAAGCTGAAAAATGAAAATAGGTTAAGAAATTTTTTCAATACAATCCTGAATTTTGTTGGATTCTGACAGGACCGTGCATGGTCCGGTAACAGCCATAAGGTAAGGCAAACAATTGTGAATCGTTGACCCCAAATACGCTTTAGAAGGTGGTATTCCAGAGGATAAACGTCGATTCCTGAGGGAGTAAAAGTAACTCAGCAAATCGGATAGGGCTTCCAATCGTGTGTGTTGCAAACTTAAGAGCCTGAAAAAGAGTGTGGGGTTTAGTCTGACACGACGCAACCAAAGGCGGCCAAGGTTTACCAGCTCGCATCGTCACCCTTAACTAGGGCTCGATATTGGGCCGAGAAGTTTCTTTGCGAATGCCCATTGTACTTTTTCTGTTGCAACGCGATCAACTCTGAGCATGTCCGAGAAAGTCATCGGGACGTACGCCATTTGCGATCTAAAATGTGATTTGTACAGCATCAGCTTACATCTTTCAGTGCGAAATATTTTCACAGTGAAGCCGTTGGTCCCGTTTGCGCTTGCGATTTGGCAAACAGCCTGTTCGTGAAAGTTGAAAGAGCAGGAACATTGTAGATCTAGATAATTTATATACTGAGTGGTTAGTATTGGGAGACCGTTTATAAAGAGCCTAACCGGGGGAACGCGGTACTTAGAGGCGATAACAGCGTTTTAAGTGGCAAAGAATTGCATCGCCTTTCGCAAAAGCCATTCGTCTGTTGGGTTTAAACTCTGAATGATTCAGCCTATGGTTTGCATTAAGGTTGATATCTCAAAAGAATGGGTTAGTTTGAAGTTATCAGCAAATAATATAGATGTGCCTTGGCGCATTGCTTGAAAGATGTCATTTACGTAAAGCAGGAAAAGTGCAGGGCCAAGGACACTACCCTGTATCACACCGCTGGTGGTTGCCTGAGGTTAGGATGATGTGTTGTTGACAGTGACAATCTGAGAGCAATCGGAACGGTTTAAAGCTATTCAAGAGTAGAGCGGCTCTTTTAAGCCGTGGGATTCGACCTTTAGTAACAATAGATCATGGGGCACACCATCAAATGCCTTGGCCATGCCAAGTTAGATTATCATAATGGCCTTTACTTATCGAACTTTGGAATTACCAGGTCAAAAATCAAAGTGGCTTGAGGTACAGGATCCGCTCATAGAAAGTTGAGGCCGCCTGGGGTGTATTGTTTTTATTGGCCCAGTTTGGATAGTTTCCAAATGTCGTTGGGTTTTCATCAGCGTCCACTTACCTTCAGACAATTGACTTGCAACTGCATTCACTGGAATTCGGAAGGAGTTAGACGAGCTTCCATTCACCCAAGAAACCCCAAGGTGAATGGTTAGATGTGAATTTGGACTTAGCATATCCGCTTTTAGCCGATGAAATTCTGTGACAGAGGAATCTAAATAGTGGCAGAGTATATCGAGAGTTTGACGACTGGAGTTATTTCTAGTCTCCAAAACGCTGAGAAGTGGAGATAATCGTGACATGACACCTTCGTGTGACTGAACCTGCTTTTGGAGAGTAGTGACCTTTCTTTTAAGGTCAGTGACCCTCCTGATAGCTATGTCGCACGCGCCACCGAGAGCCACCGAGCAGGAGCCAACCCGGTGAAGGATTCAGAGGAAGAAAGGAGATGGTCGTCTCAATGGGATCCACCATTGAATCTTGATAAATGTAAGCTGCGGGCTGCAAATGTAGATCATTTCAGGAATGGACCACTGCTTTGCCTGTCAGAGGTTAGGGACTTATGGGTTACCTTCACGCATGACTTTCACCCATTTAGACAATCTCAGATGGCGGTCGACAAGGCCAGAGGAGTAGTGACTAGGCGTCATGCGACAATGTCATGCGATCAAAGGAAGGTGCTTCTGCCTTTGTACTAAGTGCTAATGCCCCCCTCCCCGAGATTCATGCAAAGCCTTCGGCCGCACAATACCGCAGACAAAAGGACTGTATAAAAAGGCTCAATGTCAACCAGCGAGGATGTGGCCTGGAAGTGAGGAATGAGTTGTATACAAAGAACTTACAAACTGTGCCTCTACTTGATGGAAAGTAAACAAAACAGAGGTGACTTGACGCAAAATTTTCACACTGCGAAGGGCTAAATATTACGAGTATGGTGAATTATTTCAGTTTGCTTCCACATGTGACAAAATAGGACAAGACGTAAAAGACTACAGAGGAGTCAATACAGACCACGACTGAAATGGCGGCTTTTCACGAATCTGGTTCTGAGGCTCTGAAACATATTTCTCGAGAGGGCGGTTTGCTTCACATCAGTAAAAGCTCTCGAGCGGGCTCTACATCTGTGTTGTGTACAAAGTTCACTTATCCGGGAACATGAAAGGAGTTTGGGCCGCCCGTTTTCTTGTTCCGCCCTGTATATTTCTGAGTAGGGTGCAACTATGCTTATAAGTACAGGCATGATACTGCTCCAAACACTGCTTTTTAGAAAGCAAGTAACTTCAAACCTCGCACCATGATGGAAGCAAACGAGAGCGGCCGAAAACACACCAAACGGAATGCTCTTTGACCGCTGCAGTCAATTCTATTAATGGGAAACTGAACTGCCTCCGGATTAAGAGCAATACGGGTAAATGTTTTCAGCGTAAAATTGTGCCCTTTCTGTTTTTAGCTCCCAGTGCTTGTCCCAAACTTCGATCACGCCCTGAGTGTCTATCCATATCCAACGTAAAACGGTGAGAAGCTCCGAGTCAGTGGCTTTGTTTGCGTTATACAAAAGCGTTGGGCACATGTAAAGTGTTCCTGTATATTAACGGAGCATTTCTTTGTTAACCGAAAACATGAATAGATAGAGGGATTCTGCTCAAGGTGCAAGATCGACGCCAGATAACACATTAACTGACCATCTCCGGGGAAATTCTTAAACCGATTAAGGCTATCAAACAGGAAGAGGGCACCGAGGCTCCAAATAAAGGAGGGGTAGGATGCACCTACCCGGAGGTGGCCCAACCTCCGGCAGGAATCATCAAGAATGCATAACAAAAAATGGGCAAGCCAGAAGGAGGAATTAAAGTCTTCGACCCCGAAGGTTAAAATAAAATTAAAAAGTGTGAATCAAGGCCGATGGAAATGCGAAGTGAATCAAAAGGCGACAATCGTTGGGGTCAACAGTAAGACTGAACTCAAGATCCAAGAAGGCAGGTATGAAAGGCTCGAACGTCAGCTTTATGAAGGTAAAAGAGTTTACAGGCTAGCTATCGCCCGACTTAGAAATTTAATAACCCCAAATACGGAGGAATCGTTCACTAAGTAACCTAAGGCTAGAAGGGCTCTGGATTCCATGAGAATAAACGTTCTTCTAAGGATGGTTGGTTTGAATCAGGGTTCTGGCTTCAAACAGGCACATAAAGTAAGCACCTAGGAGATACCAAAACGGGTAAAACAAACCGCGCGCAGCTGCACCGATAATGGTGGAATTTTCAAATGCTGAGGTGAAGAACCAACATTTAGCTGTAGACGGGCTAGTGTACAAAGGCACTGGTGACCGCTATCACATCATCACTGGTGAAGTAGCTCGTCGGACCTTCCACTTATGCTTCACCACCCACCCCTCTATTTTTTAACATACTTCGGTCCCCCAACCGCACACCTGGTAAGTATGCTGACGTCTATAACAACTGCCGTCTTTCTTTCCTAATTGTTCATACAAGCTTACTGAAGCTATTATGTGATACAAGTCGCTATCGTCCTGTTCAAACACAAACTACCAATCCCAATATTCTTGCGCTTCTCCCTTCTCTTCTTTCTACGATTTCTCGTAACAAATCCTGTCCTAGCATCCATCCCACACTGCCATCCGCAAGCCATTCAGTTATGCCCTTTCTTGGCAAATGGAAGTAGTAAGCATTGGCGAAAAATCACATGATCGGTTATAATTGACTCCCTGCAGCATGCACACCGGGCCCGTAGACCAGAGGAGTTCCACAAACAGTACAAATAGTGACTTTATTCCCTAACCATTGCGCTCTCCGTCCTATCGGACCATTGTAATCTGCATCTGCAAAGATTTCGGAGGATAAATAGGAACGCGTTTCAAATAAGGACCATAAAGCACAGGACTGACTGAGCCATATGCTCTATAGGGTGAAAGCAGCCGATGTTTGTCGCACACGTCCCGTCAACGGAAACTACCCCCTACATGTTTTATGACAGTTGTCTGGTCTCTGTAATCTTCGTAAGAAACTTACTATTATCGCTGTTTCCAATTTTTGTTTACTCACCTTGACTCCAGATGGAACAAATTCCAGACTGCCCCTCTCTCTCCGGCTCTTCTCCAGGCTCGCCAGTGACCACAGATGCAATGCAAACTCTCGCCGAAAGCTCCAATCCATTCTTTGCGCTGGTTGTCTATCCCCGTTAGGAAGCTGCTGTCCGGACCTGACGCTCCAGTACCTGGCCGTGCGACCCTGAGACAAGCCAAGATACGCTACTGACCGCCCCAGGTGCCTCGTCTCAGATGGACCATCACGATTGTCCAAACGGTTACTACCACTGCTGAAATGCCGCGCAACCCCAGCCCCAACCTCCAAACACGTACCGCCACAGGACGCCAAAATCTCCAATATCAAACACGGATAACACAGGTCATTCATGGCAAGCGTATTTAAGGATGGATTGTAAAAATTTCACTTACCAGTTTGCTTCCCGCCAAACATCACAATCCGCTCCCGGTCGCATAAGTCCACTGACCATTTTTGTAAGTTCCATTGTCTTTCTGACCACAATTCTTCATATAGTTCCTTCCAGTAAATTGTCTGAAGCAACCTTAAAGGTTTCCTGCTGTTTCATTTTTACCATTATTTTGACTATTGAATGTTGTTGATTACCATTCTCCATCCACCTCATATGATATCCAGTGTGATTTCCACTCTTTTCCATCCCGCTACTACATCCATATTGATCTCCATCTTTACCATTTTACCCTCCTGATTTTTGACGAACCCGGCCGCTTGACACCCACTATTTCTTCCCAGCCAAATTATGCGCCCTCGATGCGCACCTTTGATGCGTTTAAACATGGATTGGCTCGCAGCGCGCGACTGATAGTCGGGCCCAGAAAGTTTCGGCGATGGGTTATCTTGCTCTGATTTGAAGCCCAAAACTCGTGATTAGCCCATCTTATTGCAGGTTATGTTCATAAGAGGACAGAAGCTGCATCTTCACGACTAAATTTTGTTTCACGATTTCCACTGCGCCACCTGTGTAAATTTGATCTTGCCTTGCGCATGACTCTCGAATTTCGAGAAATACACCCATTATTATTATAAGCTAGGCAGTTTCCGTGGCGGTCTGAGGAGCCAAGGAAGAGTTGCAACTAACCACGAGCTGAGCTGATATATCACCTCGCCGGGAACATCATTCCACGCGGGGCCGAACGAACTAAGAAGCCAAAATGTAGGGGATAGAGCGACAGTGGTTATAAACGACGTATTTGAAGAGGTGCAAAAAACAGTGTGCTCAGGTCGTTAGACGCAACTGTGTACAGATAAAAAAGCCTGCCGTAGGTGGCAGAGGACGGCTGCCGCCGGCTTTCGCTGGTGAGAGCAGATGACCAGCTAGAGGAAGCTACGGTTCCATACACTGGAAAATACGGCGTCTTGAAAGCACGGGAGTGAAGATTTGAAGTTCTCCATGGAAGCCGTGGATGCCAAACTGTAGGGCATGTTGAAAAACTAGCCAATGCCTCGGGTATTGTGCCAGAGGTCCACAATGGAATCAAGTGTCAGATAAACCCGGAAAAGAAAGCACATATGGTAAGCCCTTACACTGACACATGCGGCGTAAGGAAAGCATGGATGGAACAAAATGTCACGCCTGCGGACTGAAGCGCAGTAATAGTTGGGGTCGCTGAGACGTTACTCCTTGGAAAGGACCATTTTCTGCAGGATGCGCCAAAACAGTTCCATGTTTACAGAAAGAACAAGGGCAGTGACATGTTATGAGGCGGGCAACCTCAATGACAAAGGAGGGCCTGGCGAGTACGGAATCAGAAAAAACTCTGGGAACCATAATTATGCATGTGTCCAGTCTATGTTAAGTTCCCTAATGGGCGAATAGCCGCTGCATGTCTGCAGTGACCCCAGCGCCTTAAAGGCAAAAGATAGGCACTTGACAAAAGCAACTATTCCCTTAAGAAAATGAGTTGTCAGTAGTCAAGTACTTTAATCACCCGTAGACCAAATAAGTTGCGAGAAGCCGCCCACACAGCAGGGAGGAGGATATATTCATACGATGGCTGGGGGATAGTGACCTAAGTCAACACGTGAGGTAAAACCCGGGGTTTAGACCAGGCCAACGGCCATCACACCTCGACCTGGTTACCACTAAGTATAAGGATGACATCCAAAGCACACATTGTCGCACAACGTTAGACAACAGTAAGCATGTGCTGGTTGCCTTCACCTTCCGACTTATGCAAGAAAGTATCCCAGTATCTAGACAGGAACTCCCAAAAGTCGGACATACAGAGACTGTCCGTCAATGCAGCCTCAATAGACTGGGTCGCTGGAAACAAAAATGCACATGTAGCAAAAGATCAAAAAGAACATCTATGGGCTCCAGGATGAATTTCTCCCACTGGGGGAGAAGAAGCAGAAGTGTAAACCAGACCGGGGGACTCCGGGCGGCAAAATCGATAAAAAGAGAAACAATAGCTGCAAAATTCAAGAACCCTTGCAAATCGAAAGGAACTGCGGAAAATAAGCTAAGTGTAGAAACAAGGCTCTTAAATTACAAAGATCAATGAGGAGAACTTTCGAGCTAACTCCAGCCAAAGAAGGGAAAACGAGCCACAAAATGCAATCCAAGAGGACTAGTTGAAAATGGCGTATGGACGCTCAGGTCAAGCGATGGAATAGCATGAAGACAACAGCCAAGCTGGCTTCCACAGGCAATATTTTGAGGTATGCATCGGGCAAATGAGCGTCAACAACTGACAACTAATTTTTGGCTTGCTAAGACCAGGATCACTCAGTTGCAACTGAAAGCTGGAGGCACGTAACGCGCACTATAGGATGAAAAACACAAAAGTGCAAAGGACTGAACTGGATTAGCATGTCCTTCCTAAAACCGTTAGCCCCTACACTGAGTGAACATATTTGCAGTCTTTTCTGGACCTCCGCGAGCCAGAGTAGACCATTACTGGACTGCAAGGTAGCATCTGTGGTAGCTACTTGCAGCGCAGGTCTGCGTAAATACACAGAAAACTATACCC
>LUCM01001440.1:239578-291653 GCA_008360955.1 Fasciolopsis buskii | reverse complement strand
ACTTTACCTAAGTCCCCTGTACATTTTCTCATCCCATGCTTCCACGTCACCTGCTGACCTCCACGTGGCTTCTTCCACTCCTTGGGAAGAACACAAAATAGGGCACGATATGGTGGTAGACGAGTATTCGACATACGCAACACGTGACCCAACCAGCGAAGTCTACTAAGTTTCATACGACGAAACAGGCTATTCTCAGAACTGGCATCCGCGAAGTATCTATCGCCCAAAGGCTTCCAACAATTTTTCTAAAGGAAACCTTTCTGGCTTTCTTTCTTTTTCGATGTAGGGACTGCAGAGGATGCCAAAGAGGATCTCGCCTCGATTGATTTATCAGTGGGAGGGCAAAATCTAATCTGCAAACTATAATAAAGCCTAAGTGTTCATATCACTTAGTTGCCTTCAGTGTCCGCACGCTGAATCAGATATCGTAACAAGCAGTTTTAGCCAGGAAAACCTACTTTTAAAGTGTGTTTATGCCCCGTCTCTGAACCGGGCATACAAGACGCAGTTCTTTTTGTCATTCTTTGTAGTCCACATTAGACTCCTTCATCACTCTTCAGTCTTCGCGTGTCGGGTGATCTGGTTTAGAACGCTCCTGGTCGTGGGACTTGGGATTGGTCTGATTACGCGAGCCACGTGTGCACTGCTAAACGGGATCCCTACCAATAGTCGTCTGTGTGCAGTTCAGTTGAACGGGTTTGCGCGTGTCGGTAGCAGTCTTGCTTGCTCATCGTGTCTGTATCTGCGCCTGTATGTATGGCAAGGACGAACGCAGTGATCGTAGAATAAGTGAAGATATGAAGCATTTTCCACGTGCTAGTTTTCCCCATTTCCTATCACTTCGTCGCTGATTCATCAGGGTCCACAATTCCTTTAGAGAAATTTCTTTCCTTTATGTTTCATTCTAACACCCCTCTTACCCTCTCCAGTTAAACTTCGTCTCGGTTTCTCTTTATTCCACCGATTAGTTTTCATCACTGGGATTATCCATAAATTCTTCTCTTTGTGTTAACACTTGTTTCTTGCACTGCGCCCACATCAGACCCACCGAACACTTGAGTGCAGTCATATGCGGGTCGGAGCTTAGCACGCCATTGTTCTTCTAAGTTGAGTTCGACAAAAAGCCGTTCGGTTGGTCAGTGACTGCTTCCTAACCTCAAATCCGCAGTCAGTTGCTCATTGTCGAGCGGTCGGTCCAGTTTCTCTTTGCTAACATTAATTTGGTTTTTGTTCATCAGGACTCGCTTGAGCAGTTTCTTTTCCAGTCACTTCCTCTCGCTCGTCTCGTGTTCAGGCAACAAGCCAATCCTTATCAAGTCTTATTCCTAGATGTCGAACATCTTCACTTCAGCTTTCATTTATTCCCCGAACTGCAACGCTCTGAAACAGTTCCCTTATCCGTTTTCCCAACAGCATACAATCTGTTTTTCAAACCAAATTCAGCTCGGTGAATTTCGCTCGAGTGTTCCTGACACGCATCCTCATTTACAGTATATCTTTTGATTAGGGATTTATATCTTTTACTGTGAATCACTTTGTGTAGTGAAGATGTTGCCCAAATCAAAGTAGATGATTGACTCAGGCGACTCTACTCCGAGTTTTTGACCAAAAGGCAGTAAGATGACCTAAGGGTTGCATGACCCATTGGAGACTGGTAACTAATCCCTCAATTTGTACGCCTTTCGGTTGGGGCTATACATCCTGAGTGGCAGACGCCCCTCCGCCGTAAATGCCAGCGAACACTGCCATGCGACCCGTACGCCGTCCGAGGTTGGTTTGCAATCAAGGTTTGGCCGGCTCCCATAAATTGATTACAAGTGACCAGTAGTCAACCCGGTGGAGGGCACTGGACATTCACCTTCCTCCTTGCGCTTTATCGATAACATCTCCCTGAGAAGCGGTATGTAGAAATTCCTCATCATCTGCTATTCGAGATATTGGTCATTTGGGAGCATTTCGAAAGGCGTTGAGGAAGAGCAGCCGACTTGGAGTGTATGATATCCATTTCCGAACATGCAGAGGCATTCATAGCGATCATGCTCTCGAAATGCTCGTTTCTTCATGCCTCTAAAAGGATTTTAGTTTTTTCATTGTTGTTCGTTGCTGCTAGGAACCAGCCAGAGTCGAGTCACATTGTAGCAAAATCAGTGGTTGTGAATGGTTAATTGGTTCGAACTGTGGTTCCCTAACGTTAAGGTGATGGCTAATGTATTAGCGTGATCATGACTTGTCGTATTTGGAGGAAAACCGGCAACAGTTATCCCCAGTTTCTGAATACTAAACTATATGATAACTTAATAAAGATGTAGTAATGATCTTGATAATCACTGACATGTTTTGCTTCGAAGATCAAGTCACTGTAAGTGAGATGGAGACCTGATTTTCTCTGTAACTGCCACAGATCGTTTGTGGCCTAATGTCCGATATGCTGAAACTCATCTCTGTTCGGGCTGACCTCAAAATTGATGACCTCAACCTGTCGCCCTTTCGTATAATGCATTTCAACCTTCTGGTGAACCCGAGGAAACGGTATGTTATTGATGGTGTTTTTGATTTATAATTATTTATGTCGACAATCGAGTGAATCGATTTGTGCCGTAGGTGGGTGATGCGTTTATTTGTTCTTCTGTCGAGTCTAATGAGAACTCAGATGTTGAGACGATCACACTTAAACCTTATATTCCGAAGTGACTAATGTAACTCTTGTGATTGGAAACCAGCTCCTTTGGTTTTGGGAAACAAGACAGTCGCCCAAAAGTTGGAGAAAGTGAATTGTTTTTACATGTTACTTATCTTTGAATTAGTTTTCGACGTCCATAAAGAACGACTCATTGTTTGATCGAGAATTCAATTTCTTAACTAAGTTGTGCTCTCACTTCCCCGTTGACATTTTCCCACATTTAGGGTTGGAAATGAAGTGGCCGTTCTTGAATCGTTTGCGAACGTCGAGAGCTTCCCGAAATCTTGAAAATGCGAAGTCTCCTAGTGGTACGACCAAGGCTGTCACAGCTGCTAGAATCGGGAAGATGAAGAAACCTGGAACACGTAGACGGCATCGTCAAATCCGTCTCTTGGATCTTTTCTGTTCGGTTAGAAACCGCACTCGTTTGCGTACGGCTCCTTCGTGTTGCAGTGACTGTCTGAGCGATCGGTTCACCTCGCAAGATTTCCCCATTCTGCGTGCCGGTTATCCAGACGATATTTCCGCCAGAGAATGGTGTAAGTCGTCTGTAGAGTCGCTATCTGAATTGGTTCGCTGTCACTCTCTTGCACTGCATTGTCCGATCCCCGGGCTCGAAACCAAACTTAGCCGAAAAGAATGCCCCAGTGCTGCTCATCGGTATCTGGATAAAAACCCAGTAGGGTTTAGTCCTTGTTACAAGTCACAGGAAAAATGCGGTAGCGACCCAGATATCGATTTTCGTTCACCGGATGCGTGCTTATCAACTAACCGTTGCCCGCGTCTTGAATCGTACAATCCTTCTTTCGTCGCCAGTACACCGAATAACTTAACTCTTAGCTCGTACACTTCCGTGGCGCTGTCAAAGTACAATGCGTTCGATCAGATCTGTCTAACCGCCACCGAGTCCGTTGACTCAACGATCTACTCAGCGATTGCTGACGAGTCGGACTCCATCTCAATCATCCCGTCATCGGATCTGGACGCTCATTTTATCGACAATCAGTCTGTTAGTCGTCCAAAACTGATCGGCAGTCGACGAACGTGCAAGGCCATGGAACGAACTTATGATGTGATTGATCCAGATACAATAGTCCATTTTGAACCATTCCGCTGGCAATCGTCGGATAGAGAGGACTGCGCATTCGAAACACCATGGATGGCCAGCACGTTGAAACGCACCGGTCCCTCCGGTGTGGATCAAGAAACTTTGTATGACGAAGTGGCCTCCGAAACGGATGAACAACTTGACGAGCAGCGGATCAGAGCGAAAGTACGATCCCGACGGCGCTATCCCCAACATTCGCCATCACAGTTACACGATCCGGTCAAACGAGTGCGACGAGAGTATTTTGTATATGAGGAGTAACTGAGGTGGGGGACGTTTTCAAGTTTTTTTTACACTTTTCTTCTTTGAAAAACGGTTTTTTACAACGGTAACTAGCATTTCGTCTCATCACCATTAGCATTTTTCTACGCACGTTAGTTCCCACGGATATTTACCTACACTGCTGTTCGCAACTCCTCTGTGGGGGAATAAGTTCATATGAACTACACCGTACACATTATGCGATCGCATTTCTCATATTTCCATTTTTCTACCGAGGTTGCGTTTTTCCTTCCCATTTGTACTCTTTTCTAAATGTATTGTTGGTGTCTGTTCTGAATATAAATCATTTTCTTAAAAACGATGCGATCTAAAAATTTTCCGGGAGTTGATGTCTTTAGTCTGTAGTTTGATATTTTCTTATTTTGGATGTCCTTAACAGAAGTGATATGCCCACCGCACAGCTGGGATCATCAAACATAAGAGCATACGTTGCTCCCGTCACCCAGAATTACACGCGCATTTACACAGATGATAATAACCGAAATTTGCATCCACAGATCTCCCACGTCGTGCTCATACGCTTGGCTTCATGGGTTGCGCAAGAGCACAGATCTGGGTTTAAAACTCGCTGAGGTCATGAATTTCTTATGCTAACCACCGCCGTTTAATTGCCTTGTGCTAGTTGGTGTGTTGCTCTGTAGGTCGAGAACCAAGCTGCTTAGTAATCCCACGGCGTAACTCAAATCGTGGCGCAAAGCATTTGAACTGCGGCATTTGACTCTCGAGCAATGGGATTTACTGCAGCAGAGTCACCTGCGATGATGAGGTCGACTCTGCGAGGTAGTTTGGATAGTTCGGTTTACCGATCTACCTGGCAAACCGCCTAGCAATTAGTTCGCAAATTTCACTGCACTCGTTCGTTAAACACATTTTTCGTGTTGTTCTAAACTGATCATCTTGTACTTTTCGCCACTTATCCCGAACTCGTTTGCGTACCGTGGCCAACTCAGTTTGTGGCTGAAATCCTGCTGATGGGTTTACTATTGCCCTCAATTTTCCGATGTATCTCGTTTTTTATCAAAAATTGTCAACTTTACTGCTTCTGTTGAAATCATTTCATTCTTCATTGATAATATTTCAAGTGCGACGGCGGGAAGTTTACATTAAATTGTGCTTTTCCGCTTCGTGATCCCGGCGGTGCCCTCTGCCTATCCTTCAAGAAAGTACTGGTCGAAAGTTTTGGCGGCAGAATTATGCTACTTTCAAGAAAGCAGTAGCGAACGCATGATGTATGAGTTTGGTGTACGGTCATGCTTAGGTCAGCGAATTACTGTCATCGACGCGGGAAACATGAAGCGATTATACAAATCTAGATTTTATTGTAATCAAGGTTGTGATATAGTTCTTCTTGTCGCGTAATAGCCAGTATTCGTGCATGGGTTAATTGAAACGATTCGTCGTTGATATCATAGGGTTCCGATTGCTGAGCTTGGCGTTCGGATCGTAAACGTTTCACCTGAGCCACTGCCAACACAAATTTTCAAATCCATTGGAGTTATTGATTTTATTTCGGATTGCGTTGGATGCGTAGCTTTTGACTGCCACGTTGGTCACTAAGTAGCTCGAATATCGCTCCGATCTTCTCATGTAAAACTGCGATAAGAAAAAGTTGCGAGCTATATGTAATTCCTTTTATTCTCACGTCACTTTGCAATAAATAATAATAATTCCAGGGTCATGAAGTATGCGAGAGTTGTCTAGAAATTTCCACTGAACACTTCGAGAAAACCTGGCAGCGGACGAACCCGTTTTCGATGATTCGTAGTCGTGGCAATACCCCGCCATGTAAAGGGTAGGGCCAACTAGGGAAAGGTGTGAAAAAAGTTGATAACATTCATGACTTATGAATAACTTCAAACAGGAAAAACATAATTTGCCCCGCTGTCTGAAATTCGTGATATACTATGATGCAATACGGTGGTTTAGAGCCACTCAGAACAAATTTGTCCGCAAATTTGTGCCCTTTCTGTTTGGGGGTTCTAGGGCTTTTTAACTCGAAACTTTCTCTTCATTCTGAGGAACATAGTTCCGTTTGGTTAGGGTCACCTTCGAGTTAGGAACAAGTTTGCGGATCGAAGTGTAAAAAACATTCCGTACGTTGGTTGTCTTAGTATGTTGCAATGAGCTCACTCTTCGCAACCCATAGAAGTACAGCCAGCGACATGACAAGCATACTCGGTCCTTAATCAAGCCTTATTTTCCTAATTTGCCATTCTTAGTCTTACAACCTTCATTAGGAGTGTTGAATTCCATTGATTAAGAGACAATCACACGAATGACGATGAGATCGCCAGACTGCAGGAATTCTATTCTATCCTATAAGTTGCACTTGGTTGTACACGAACACTGAAAGTGATTGGGTGTAAATGACGGTAAAAAGACGCATCGGTATCCTGTCTACAAGATGATAAGTTCATCCCGTTGATGTATTTGATTCTGTTACAGGGTCGGTTTAAAGTTTTGGAAATGCGAGGAATCCAAAAGTTGTTTTTTTGACAAGCAACGTGGTCAGAAATCATACCTCATGATGCTGATGACTAGGGGCGCGAGACCAGAGTCGATGGGTTGGGAATCCTTGTGGGGGGTTGCTCATTCACTTTCATTACGCCGGGATTAATGGTCAGACTATGGTGTTCACGAGTTCTGATGCGGAGAAATTAAGGAAACTGCGGCAATCGTCCAGGCCAGAAAAGTCACGGTTTATTTCTAGACAGTGCAGAGACGATCTAAGGGGATAGCCTAAAAGGTTGTGGTAAAACGACAAAAAAACATGTGAAGAGTATCGTTGGTTTTGGGGTGCTTTCTGTCTGTTGAGCTACTGATCCATCTGGCGGACGTTTTTGGCCGTTACGAGAGGTAGAAAAGGAATGAGGAGTTACAAATGACTTACACAGTTGAGGAGCTAGTAGCTTTTCAAATATATTCACCGCCCCCCCCATATGCATTCTCGCCGTTCGAACATTGATCCCATTTTCGCCAGACAATATGGGGACCCACTGTAAGCTCATGTGCCAAAGTCCATCCAGACTGTTGTTTTGTAACCGGTATTCTTTTCACTCGCTGTCGTGCGATTTAATCAGTTGACCATGAGATAACGTGCTACAGCCATTGTGCTCTGAGACACTGATGTGCATGATGTACGAGGGGCTTTTGCAAAGGTCGGTGGAGAATACAGATTGTCATCTTCAGGACGGTAGCAAACCTAAAACACAAACCCGAGGTATGTGCAGTGTAGCCCGAACACCAGATGCCACATAGTGGATTATCCAATGGTTACGCTAATTATCTTGAAGAAAGTCTGAGTTTTGTCATTTTCGACCACCGTATGCGGATAAAATATGATGGAAATTGAAAATCTGGAGCACATCGGTGTTCTGTGTGCAAACTGAAAGCTGTTGTCAGTCTGGTTGGACATCTTCGCCGCTGCAAAGCAAGATTTCCAAGTGAATTTTTTTGTGATCGCTTGGATTGAGTCCCTTCACTATCTGGTGAAGCTTGGATCCTTGGGGCAAGTATAAATGTCTGGATGACAGTGTTGTTTTGCATGTCGGTACCTTCTGTGTCCTTCTGTGGTGGGATGCGCAGTGCTCAGCTTTTCGCGCCAGCAGAAATGCTTCAAGATATCAACATTCTTTGTAGTTTTTCTACTGTGCTGTCTGTTATATTAGAAATTTTTTTAAGGATTGAAACTACTTTGGTTGTTGTGGAATCATTGGTACGATTGGTACACGGTTGTGCAGTCCGCATTGGAGTTCTGTAGCCCCGACATTTGAGTGGTCGGGCCATCTTCCCTACAGGAGATGTTGCGTGCAATCTATTGCAGTCTGAATGCGGAGTGTCGATTAAGATGGACCGTCTTTCGTCATATCGGGAAGTGGAAATCTGTTGGTGAAGGTGGTCTGCGATCATAAAATCCATGTTTGGCGAGTCGCCTCGCAACTTTTGGGCAACTTTTTACCATATGACACTCCAAACACTAACTGATTTGCACTTGAGTCCCATTCCTGAAAGAGCTTGGACCTTAGTTTTCTTGTTCATGTTAGTCACTGTATACGTACGTGATCCAAACACAGAATGATGCTCTTAAGCAGAGGATGGGACGTCTTTATATATGCGGTTGAAATGTTAATCTCAGTCCATTACCCTACTGGCCCGTATTACCTTTGCATTTCACTCAACCCGTGCCTGTCATGGCTTTATTCGCGTTTTTCTCTGTGTTTATTCTGATATGTGGCCGGTTGAAATAATAGTATCTTGCCCTCAACATAGCCGTAGGTCGAAGTATATGTGCATTTGGCTTGGTTCACCCCGTTCACTAACGCTCCAACAGTACTGCCTACTTTTGTTGGAACGTCCCACCGATGATAGTATCTGTGCATCTGGGTTCGGAAGAGTTATTTTAAGTCCGATTTAAGCAGTAGTCCATGGCTATTTACACCAACTTTCAACAGTGCCATGAATAGAAGGGATGTCTGTACTTCCCTCCAGAAGTTTTAAACTGAGTTCCCTAGTTCAAACTGTTTAAAATAATTAGACGGTTTAATCTTGGCAGTGATGTCTAGATCTGATTCCAGTCGGCAGAGTATAATAGGCAGAAGATGATGTCTTCGATTATTCAATTGGCTCTACCTATTCCAATATTTTGTTTGTTCTTTGTCTGCAACTTGATTACGAAGGTACACAGCTGAAGTTACCTAAGGCTGATACTCGACTCACCTGAAGTATAGCCGGACTCGACAGTCAGATTGCGCTCCATTCATCATGTTGCTTAATCCGTGAAATCACTTACTTTGTTTGTGTTCAAATAGTGTGATTTCTGTTCATCTAGCTATGAAAAGTTTGCACGTTTTCTTGTAAGGGTTAGATACGCGGTCAATTTGGAGAAATTGACACACTTATTTGATCCTAAAGTACACTAAATGGAACAGTGATGGGGCGTCTGCCCTCGGAAAAGTATAATTGCCCCCTTTTCCTAGTAGGACGTGGTTCGCAGCTTGGAACTGTTCGCCGGAAGAACTGACAGTTCCATTTTGAGGATACCGATTAGTGGGTCAGCTTGTTCTCAGTAGTTCATGTTCATACTCATTGGAGCAACTAGATCGAAACTGCTTCCGTTTGTGTAGCCATTAGATTTGCATTAATATGATCCATTTTCGTTTGCTGTGCCACAACACCGAATAGTAACAAAAAATACCAAGATAATGGATCAGAAGAGCTACAGAGAAGGGGGATATTCCAAATCCATGACCATTTGACCACAGTCGTCGCGTTGGAGAATTTGGTGGATGCCAACTCGATAACTTGGTTCAACCTACTCGCACCATTCGCTGATTGAAGTGTTCATAATTTTTATCATATAGTAGACTGACCACTTTGACTCGTCATGTGCAACACGGGTCCTAATCACACTAATCTATTCAGGTTCAGTGTCTGTTTGACCGACTGAGCTGTGACCCAACATCTTAAGTTTCACCTCTGAGTTACTAAGACGTGTTTCCTACCATATTCTACCAATTCTACGAAGACAGTGGTGTTCAAACACCGGAAGTCTTTGCATGTGTTCTGTGCTCACCGGCCATGATTCAGAACCATATAGGTGGACCGATTTTTAGTGCTGCTGCGGGCACTGAACGTTTGATTGATCACGGAATGCAGTGCCTTTGGTACGGCAGTTTCGAATTGGTAAATGCCAAACTAGTCTTCTGCTTACACGAGAAGATTTAATCCAACCTGATGAGACGTAACTGCCTAAATAAAAAAATTATCTGCTGTAACTATCTTCCATTCTTCAAAAACAAGTTTCAGCTTCCTGCCAATCCAGTCGTGCTACAACATTTTACGCATCCAAACAGCTACACTGTCCTTCCGCTGGTCAAGACATTCGCAATTTACTTGGCTTTTAATTTTAAAGCACAAAATCACCATCTATCTAAGTCAAATAATTCGAATTTGCACCGAATGCCGGTGTCATTATGCTCACACAAGCATAAGACAATTCCCACTGCCATCTCATGGGGTTCAACAGAAACCGTAGGAGTAGGCACCACTTTTCGCGGTGAACTCAGTTGATCTCGGAAGATCATTGTAATCACGGACTCCGTTTCGGCTGTTCGCGTAAAACTATAGGAGAAAAAGTTTGTCTGGCACACATTAGTGAGAAGCAGCGATACAAAGATCTTCGGTTGAGTGAGTCGGACGCTGATTGTAAATGGAGGAAGACAAAGATTGTGGCTCGACGGAAGATGTAGCCATGCTCTGTTACCTGTTACACTGGGAAAATGTATCAACCCCGCGGCTACCGGTTCGGAAATTGGCTTCACACTGTAGCTGTTCAGAGTACCAGATAGCTGGACGAGAACGATGTACCCGTGGTTTTCACACGATGATCTATCACTTCCTTGGCAAATCGTTACGATACTCGACTCACAATAGGCTTTTGGAATGCGGTTCTTTTCTCATGACGACGACAAAAGTTGTGCTAACTGCTCAGTCTCAGTACTAAAACCATGAAAACGGACGATGACGACCCACCCGTTCCAGTGGTGTCATGCTTCTTGAAAATCGGTCGCCGTGGTCTCATTGATCGCTGGGACATTGAATCTGCCTTTGATGTGTCGCTCTGTCTCCCCCAACAACCAACCAGGGGGATAAAATTACCAACAATAACCATTACGTCTGTTAAACGCACACTCCGAAGTAATCGGGACAAAACCAGATAAAACTTATCCTTTGCATCAGAATTGCTTCAATCAGTGGATGCATGAACATATACGATGAACAGACAACGATGCTTCAATTGACTGCTATTGACATATGAGAAGCTGTTCAATCGAACTTCACGCAAACGACTATTGACTGGGATCAAGTGTAACAGTGCACATATGGCTTTCGTATCCACAGCGATCCTGAAGCCAGCATGATCACTGGCGTTCACAGGACAGATAAAGGGTGAAGTGAAATCATATCTGGAAATGGGGGTCTTGTATGTTCGGTTCACAGACTAGGTATATGTCTATTTCAAAAGTTTCGATAATTCTAGGTAGAACAATTTGCTGCCATATCTGGTTGCACGTGCGGACATTGAGAGTAGGTAAGTGAAGTGGATATTTAGACTTAAGTGACGCGTTGGATCTACTTCTTTCCCTTCTGATAACGCTGTTGTCAGATGAATCTACCGAGCCGCACTTATGCATGGGATCTTTCATAACCCTCAAGCAGTAGGAGGAGGATGGTTGCTAATGTTTCCTATAGATGTTTGAGGTATCCAGGATAGCGACACTTCGTGGATGCTCACGTAGTGGCATGGGGATTATCCTGGGGTTGGAGGCAAAAGACAAAGGCTACACTACTCAGTGCAATAGGTGGCTCATTTCTGTTCTGCAAATAATGGAGCATTGAATTCTTTTTAGCTATGCCACTCGTGAAAGCTGATGAACCGCTAACAGTGTTCAGTCCAGCCGTGAATCAAAATGATTCATTCTCTAAACCAAATTCTTTAGTATTAACGCGAATCTGACCACAGGGCATAGAGAGGCGGTTGAGTGAAAGCCAGTCTGGTTGGATCAATTATTCCTCCATTGATTCTACCGATTGGGTTGTCAGCTAAAATAGACTCCAAATCTCGAAGACCAGAAGGTTACCTCGTCAAACCTGTATCTGTTAGCCTCCCAAATACGATTTAAATTTTGCCTGAGATAAGCGGTCCTCTCTGGCCCGTTAGATTATACATGCGTGAAAGCCGTCACACAATGTCAGAGTGGTGTATCACGGTGGCATATAGTGATATCTGTTTACCAGGGTATTTCACCAAATTTGTACTCTCCAGTCCACAACGCCTGTTTTGCGTGATATACCTTATTTATCGAGTCTCTTTCATTATTTCGTATTGGTGTATCCATCCATAAACGAAGTTGTTTGTAGATCTCTATTCTTCGTGTACATATTGTGGGATTTTGCCTTCTTTCCTTTAGTCTATATCCCCCATCAATACGTTCTCTCGGAGTTCGGGGATGTTTTGCGGTCCCGTCTAAGGTTTTCGTAGTCATCAGTTATATAAACTGAACAAAAGATGTATTCGACCTTCTAGTTGGATCGTGCTTTATAGATGCACGGCCGGATGGGACCTTAAGGTCAAATGATCAAGTCGAATCTATCGCACACCTTGTAAGACAGATTCAGCGCTCCTCTGAAAGGGATTTCAAGCGTCCTGATCTGGGGTGTGCAAAGGTCTAGGGAAATCCTATAACCAAGTGTTCAGTGGATGAAGCAAACAGCAAATAGGTTTACACACTCAGAATCAAGACGACAGCAGGAAGCGAGCCCGTAACAAGTTGGGGAAGTTGTGCTCCCTGAAATCGGAGGTCATGTTCCAAGGTTCACAGGTACGCAGGGGATTTCTGTGGTTTAGTTTCTGAGTTTGTCAATCCTCAGCAGAGAGTCACTACCAGGCTTTTAACTATCGTATACTCGTCATTTTAGGATGATCTTGCGGTGATCAGCAGACTTAGGGGTAGCAAAGCGACGAGTACTGGCGGGCACGGAGACCATTTCCTACCTACTGGTGATGCTACCTCAGTGAACCTAAACATCAAGCTCAGTTTTTTCTTTTTCTCTTATCTTTTACTTCTCATTTATGAAATAACACGGTACGGCATTTTTAGGGTGGAAGTCGGTGCCAATAGAGGAATGCCAAGTGGAGAAGTTGACCGTTGGTGGGAGGATTCGAACGCGGTATATTATCTGTTAGACCACCGCTGATCACTCGAAATCTTGGCTTTTGAACATGACCATCCCTGATTCGATTCCCAAAGCAGCCCATTATTTCTCCTCCCAAATTCCTTGACTGAGCACCTCTCCGTTTCCGAAATATTGTCAATCCGTTGCAGTAGTGATTAAAAATGAAATCAAATGGAAGCGGAACTCTTCCGCATGAGGTGCTAAATATCATTGTAAAAATGATTGTTATTCTTCCTCTGGTGAAAATAAGTTGCACATTTCCAGTTGTTGCTCCGAGATGATCAATAAATAGGCGACAACTTAGTGCCGTATGTGAAGCATATTGTTCTCGTCGGTCAATAATACAGCGGGACGTCCAACTCAGTCTACATATGGGACGTGTTGTAACAGACAGGCAGACAGACAGACGTTAACAATCGATAATAATCGACTCATTTTGCGTCAAGAGATTCATTTAGATCCGTGACTGAAACGCGACAAGCAATGAATAACAAGTTGCGAAGCAATTGCAATCACTGAATTTCAAAGGTCCTTGCGCGCGCACACACACAGTGATGCTATTGACCTGAAAGGGGTTATCGATCCAGTTTTGAGAATCCATGCTCTGATTTTTGCAATGAAAATCTACTGCTAAAACGTTTGCAGACAAAATCGAATTCACATGTACTATTGATAATCGTTAGCAATCCTAGGGAGTTATATAATGAACGAGGTTCTAGCAATTTCTACTGATGATTGAATGTGTTGATAAAAATAAACCATCGATCGTTCAACGGCAATTCACGCTTGCCTTAGTCCGAATAGCCGAATTTACCAAGGTCCCATTTCTAGTGTAGAAATTAATGCTCCTACCTAAGAAAGGCAGCTGTATAAATGTTTTACAATGGAATCGTGGGTGATAAATATGGGGCAATTACAGTCGCTTATGGTTGAGCCAGTCGGTTTGTTGATCTTGTGTCAGCCTGAACCAATATCTTTTTTGGTGTGGGGAAAGCTACCTAACGTTTTATGATGAAACAATATTGTTGACTGTTTTTTTTCTCGTTTTATCTAATTAAGGGCTAATATGTGCTTCTGACTGACTGATCGATTCAGTGCGGCATGCGGAACACGGGTTGTGCAATCGGAGATGGTTGCTAACAGCAATAAGGCAAAGGCCTTTTCGACTCATTCTATTTTTTCTGAATGTTCATAAACTATGGATCGCAGTGAATAATCTATTATATATATATTTATTTATATATATTACCAGAATCAAATTTGTGGCGTCAGCAGTGTTCATAGAAGCTGTTCGTCGAACAGTCCACAGAAGAACCACAACTATGATTCGTTGATAATTCTTTGTCATTTGGACCGAGCCAACGAGGAACGAGGGCAGAATGCCCCAGAATATACATGTGTATATAAAGAAGCAGTATATAGTATTTGGATGAGTGAACAAAATATACATGTATAAATGGTCGACTGTTCACTGTAATCAATCGTATAGCACAAATTTGTGTGCAAATCATTTGCTGTCGAAACCATGGCAAGGAACGAGGAAGAGCAAGGAAAAGAAACGACCTGAGTGATTGGCCACTCATGATAGCTTCTTTGGATCCCATCTCCACGTCATCGGTTATCCATCGAGATCCTCGAATCTTCTATGGGTTGGATAACTACCCGGTTGCACAAACCGGAGCATACATGTGGTGAGCTCCAAATTGTTTAAACTGCTTCCCCATTGTTCCTTTCTTTTGCCCAGGGTTCCAATAGCGCTTTAGCAGTAGACAGGTTTGTGCCGGAAATATGCACGTAGTATTGCACTCCATCACGGCATTCAATTAAACACAGTTGGTGTATTTACAGTATGTCTTATTTCTTCTGCTCAAACAGTAGCGAATTATACAAATGTCAGCCTGATGCAGCTACGTGACCTTCCGTGGGTCTTCCGTGAGTGCTAAAAGATTTCAGCAGTGAGAGAATTGTTGAAAGATAATATTGAATTTTTTGTTCAGATTATTGTATCTGGCGGCTCATTCTGTTAGTAACAAATGTGTTTCATAGTAAGTAAGATCCTTCTTTTGGTCTCCGTCACTACCGGTTACAACCATGAGAGCTACACTAGCAAACATCAAGGGACTCGTACACACAGGGATAATTAACTTGGATGTGAAGCAATGTTGTACCGTGCGAGTTTGCATGCGATCAGTAGTATATAAGTGTAGAGTGCACGAGCTGACGGGTCGCCGTGTGTGTGCATTAGCGGGGCAGAATGTGATCAAATTAATTATGCCCACTTGGGAACTACGGACAGATGCCGAACGATTTTTAAGAGTTGTGGATAATCCGGGCTATGAGAGTGATGACGTTCAACGGAGACGATTCAGTCCAGATTGGAAGGACTGGGAGCATGTGGTCGCGAACTAATACAGAGGGTACAAAACAATACCGGTCAGACATGGGTGGCGAACGCTGGCCAGATTCCGGTGGTAAACGGCCAGACACATTTAACAGGTCACTCGTATTGCAAGAACGAAATTGGATCACATGCACGTCAGTGGATCCGGAGCCAAGACAGGACAATACGAAACATTGGTTTACTTGGCCAACCGAATTTTCCTATTCAAGATTTGCGGGCGCTGTTGCTGGCGGTGCACCCCACAATGTTTGGATTATTACTCGAAAATGCACCGCCAACTCTTGTACGCTTGAGTAGATCCTAAAGCACGACAAGTCGGCTTGCGGTGTTTGCTTTCGGATGCATGTTTGAAGATTTTCTCCTCTAACGTCGTCTACCTTAGAGAGTCCTTGTTTGTGGGCCGAATGCGTGCTTATGGTGGGTTTTCGCCCTAGTTCACCACGACAAATGGTGTGTATCAAGGTTGCTCATTCCGTTTGGTAGTTGAGATAATTGTGAAAATAGTGCTAACCTCGTGAAAATGGTAGATAATATTTGACTCAGAATTTACTTGTTTTGTGTGTTTTCTCTCCGGGAATCTCAAACACCATTGCGGCTGTTTTGAGTGCGTTCTGGACTTTCCAAATGTGGAATCGGGCTGCAGGATTGGCTCAGTCCAAACCCAAACTTTGGTCTTGAAGAGACGGATCTGGGTGACGTGGATAAGTTTTGTTAACTGTGAAATCGCATCTTATGCGATTAAATGTCTCCACTTATGAGGAGGGAACTACTGGCCTGAACAAGCTTGCGACACCCGTTGTGTCCGGGTGATATATTTATTTTTTGCCATTTATGAGCAACTGTTTCCAACAGCACGGCGACAATACACATCATTTTTCAGAAAAGGGATTGTGGCTAATTTAGGACAGACTAGTGGATAATTTGACCGGCTCCGTTAAGTCGTTGGTGGAGTATTACTTGTTTCAATCAGATCGTTTCCATTGTACGATTCAGAAACAGTTGTTGCGGCGGCAGAAACAATACTGATACTGATACAGACTATACCTTGACGTGGTGTGACCGCTTGCATGCCTCCATCATCCAGCGAGCTGCGGTGAACAGCTTACCTAAATCCGGAGATCAAATCACGCCTGTAAGTTTAATGGGTACAGGACTGACAATATAATCTGCTAGTTCTCCGGGTATGGGTTGATTTGAGTTTGCAACTCAGCCGAGGGAGTCAATAAAAAAACAAGTGAACTCTAAGGTGTGCCGGTCGTCGAGCCCGATAACCAGGGGATTCGACTCATTGCATCGGGGGGCGTGGGAAGTGATAACTGCGTCTCCGAGCTCCCCTGCTGGGTTACCATCCCACTGCACGTTGGAGTTATTGGCTCGGTTAGGTTCCCAACGAAGATCCCCTTCTGCGATTTAAGGAGTCTCGAAATATAATTTGTGCAAAATACGTTGGGTGCCCTTTTTATGGTAAACCTTACTAAATTCCGTCCGCCTAATACAAGGAACACGCAAGATTCCATGCATAAGTGCGGCTCGGTAGATTCATCTGACAACAGCGTTATCAGAAGGGAAAGAAGTAGATCCAACGCGTCACTTAAGTCTAAATATCCACTTCACTTACCTACTCTCAATGTCCGCACGTGCAACCAGATATGGCAGCAAATTGTTCTACCTAGAATTATCGAAACTTTTGAAATAGACATATACCTAGTCTGTGAACCGAACATACAAGACCCCCATTTCCAGATATGATTTCACTTCACCCTTTATCTGTCCTGTGAACGCCAGTGATCATGCTGGCTTCAGGATCGCTGTGGATACGAAAGCCATATGTGCACTGTTACACTTGATCCCAGTCAATAGTCGTTTGCGTGAAGTTCGATTGAACAGCTTCTCATATGTCAATAGCAGTCAATTGAAGCATCGTTGTCTGTTCATCGTATATGTTCATGCATCCACTGATTGAAGCAATTCTGATGCAAAGGATAAGTTTTATCTGGTTTTGTCCCGATTACTTCGGAGTGTGCGTTTAACAGACGTAATGGTTATTGTTGGTAATTTTATCCCCCTGGTTGGTTGTTGTGGGAGATAGACGTCAACCTGAGAACAACGATGAGCGGTTATAGGTCAGGAGGCTTGGAGAATTGGAAAAAGTTGTCTGCATCAATAATCTCATTCTCTTTCAAATGATGACCACTACAGGTTTATAAAAGTTAAGTACAAATGAGGTGAAAATGTATGACGGTTTACCGACTCACGGTTATATACTTCTTATGGAAGGTTGGAAAGAGTAAGTCAAAGAGTGGTTTAGTCTCTTAGTGACATTCTTGAAGCATGAGCGCAGTGGAAGGGACACGCCCCTTAACCACAAGGCCCACCGCACGTCGGGAGGGGGGCTGGGAAGTCTGGCAACATTGACATGGATCGAGAGTGAACCACATAAGTCAGATGCGATAACGAGCCAAATGACAACGAGCTGCGGTTTACCACCAAGGGGAGATCTGGGTTCGAGCCCCTGACCCCATCGGTGGCAGACGCTCAATCCACTTCAACGCCTCCAGTCAAGTTCCTCATTGAACCTATCATTTGTAACTGCAACCAAAATAATGTTTAGAAATCAATCCTCTATCACAAATCGCGTTCATCAGGTATATGGTTTTTTCGCATAGCATGAGGCAGCTGGAGCGGATGCGTTGTCTTCGTCCATTTCCAACAGTGTTTTCGAAGTCGTAGTCCGGAAGTTATGCATATAACCTGAAGTGATATGGGAAAACGAGCATACTTCCAATCACTGTTTTAAGTTGGTGATTGTAACAATTTACCATGCGAATGAAATACCCTACTGTGAAAGTCACAGGCATTGGTTTGGTAAATGATGCATTCAGATTTCTCGCAAGCAATATCCTCGCTCGCTATCTAGTGCTCGAGAAGTACTCGCTCGTGAGAATCATGTCGATTTCCGAATCGGTCGCCGTTTTATTGACTGCATGTTTATTCTCCTGTAAATTTTTAAGGTGGACAATATCTGTCTTCTTCGAGTTAAAAGCAGCATTCGACGCTATCAGTCCTGCAGTTCCCTGACACTGCTTATCACTGAAAGGTACGCCAGAGAAATTCACTTCTCTTGCGAACAGCCGAAGCCAAGTTCATGCTCATGGCAACCCTTCGTCCGAGTTCACCACGTGAATCGGTGCTTTTCAAGGTAGCCTTCTTTTACTGTTCCTCTTCATCTTCGCTACTGAGGTGATAATGGAAATCACCATATCCTTATGTGGGACTGGTGACATTTATATTTGTCCAGAAAGGAAGCCGTCTGACTCAGAATACGCGGATAGCTTTGTGGTTCTGAATAAAGACTCAAGTCAACAGCGTAGCTATTTTGGGATGTATTTTCATTTGCCAACTGTTAAGTGCTGCTGCGTTAGTAGATTGGCTCGAAGCCGAACGTTGCGTAGGAATAATTGAGTGAATTTGATTGGTTTACTTGCTTCGTTAGTTGCATCGTACCAGATGGTGGTATATCCTATGAGGCGTATTCGCGTATACATAATGCTCGATTGGCATTCACCAACTTGAGGCATCTATGGCGTCGGTGTTGCATCTGGTTGTGGACCAAATGCACACGACCACAATAAGATCTGTGCTTCTATGTGGCTCAGAAAAATGGGCACTATGAGCAACAGATGTATGAAGACTTTTGGTATTTGTACAGCGTTATCTTCACAATATGGGAGAATTTCCTCGATAGGCCTTGGGCTCTACGTTTCAATATTTAGAAGCACAGGGGCTGAATACATTGAAGTGATTGTGGTGCATTTAGCATATGTTGTACGAGGCAAGTAATGGTTGAAAGAAGGGTCGAGATGGTTATTTAATGATGTGTCAAAAAGGTAGGAAATCCCTAACCGGTGGACTGGCTCGTGTAAAGTTAGCTAGACTATCGGCTTGGGGTATACGAGATTTCTCCAAGCGATGATTGGAGACGGTAGGTATTATGACAGTGCCGCAGTCAGTGGCATTTCGGCACTCGAAATCTCTCCTCTTCAACGTATCTGTTCAACATACTATTATGGAGTTCATCTCTCAATGTCTATCGTACTTTTTTAAGTAGATGGTGCTGAGGTAACAACGAAAACCAGAGAACTTTGGTGCAAGATGTGAAAACTGAGGTGAACTACATCTACTTATTGATTATTTCATGCAAGAAATCGGCAGAAGGGCAAATCCAGACAGAGAACCATCTTTCACTTTTTATCAGTGCGTTCTATCTCGTCTTTTTTGCTCTCCAGACTAGTTTTTCGGAAACGGTATGAACTTTAAACTCTTTCTCCAGGTGCTCTTATTAATCATGTATCTGCCAGTCCACTGTAGGACATCTCTACCACACTGTCTTCTGAATCTGTCTGCATGCAAAAATTACTTGGCCGATTTTTTGGATCCTGCTAGATTTCTGCTTAACGATCCGTATGAGTACCATTCTAATACTTCATTCCACCTTCCGTTTCATGCCCTCCAGGGTAAATGTTAACAGAAACTCAGCCGTTCCTTACACAGCCCTAATTTTCACGAAACAAAAGTGATTTTTGTTTCTTACATCAGGGCGAAGTGATAAATGTATGCACGTCTGACTGGAATGCGAACACCTGTTTATGCAAAAGTCTATGCAAATATAATTAATCTACAGTGATTATACAGATCGGCACAATTCAGTGCACTTTTTAATTTTTCAATGTAACCGAAATTTTTTTGGAAAGGATCTAAACAAAAATATCGATAATAGTTTTTGAACAAACTGACTATCCACCTATTGTTGTGCGAGTTCAGTTCACGAGGTTGCTTTAAGTGTTCTAATAGTACTAATTCAGCTTTGTTATGTATGGATTACATAAACGACCACTGTTCAATTCGCTATCACACCAGCTTCAGCAGTGACAATCAGAACGCCGGAAAACACGTGGACTAATCGATAAGCGATATTGATAAGTTGTACCATAATTAAGACACACATCGAACAAATCAGAACGGGTCCATTCAGTCAGACCGTACTTTTGGCAGGGTGATTGAGTGGCGGCGGACGGGGAACGGGAAGAGCTTAACTTGAACCGGAGTCGTTCGATTACCGGACTGTCAGAACAGACCACGGTTGGTGTTAGTGTTCGGTCAGCTTCTACTGTGTAGATTGGTTGATCGCTTGACCGGTCTGACATAAGACGTTCATAAAAGCTACTAACTATTTCAGGGGCATCATAGGAACACTGTGACATCTATCCTGTTGAGAACACCATTGTCATAGGAACTAAAGCATGAATTGGTGTGAGTGGGTAAAGTTCGCGTTTGCATGCAAGCTGATCGTCTGTGGGTACGTATTTTTTTCTGTTGCTGTTCCAGTTTGAATACGACCTTCAGCTGCCTCAATGTGATCGGGGCTCAAAAGTAGCTAATCATCTTGAACGCCCTTCGGAGTGGCTCCAAACGAAAATGTATCCCAACAGTCTCTAATGAGGAATCACTAATCACCACCTTGTGTCGGATGTGTTCCCACCAAAGTGCAAGGACGAAGATAAATACTCGGCGCCCCTCCACCCGGTTGATATATATATATATATATATATAGAAACTGCTTTGTCACAGCATTAGTCCGGGACGGCGATTCGTCCAGGCTTCTCTCACCCATTGGGATGCATAGTGACCGATCTGTGATTTCACCTTACCATCAGTTCACCACCAGCTCTAATTTGTGTACATTTTAGAAGATGCACAAGTTACTTCAAGTCCGATTTCTTTCTTATCAATAACCGAACAATGGTCACAGATCAATAAATACGTTCATTCTGAATGACTTTGGTCGTAGTTCAGACTGATAGGTTACATAAGTTCAGTCACTACTTGAGGTGATATCATCAGTGCCTAAGCGGTGTCGTAATGAGGAATTATCAGATGAAGTGGTACTTACCTCATCTGGCTGTTACGAATCTCAGAAAAACAAACAAGTTTCAGGTAGTATTCGACTGTTTCAAGGACCGGACTCGATGGTAAGCCTAGTGTGAGTATCTTTCTGCTTCCGAAAGAATCCTTCCATACTGGCAACCGATACTGGGGAAATATCTCAATAACTGGGTCAAGTTTTATTCAGATGTCCCCCTCGATAACCACCTACATTGCCCGACAGCTTTGGAGGGAGGTACGGCTATTATCCCATAACTCCAATCGAATGCCTCTCACCAAGTCAGGTCTTCTCAGCAGGATTGGGTTACTGTTCCATTTAGACTGCATCACATTTGGAGTAATCACTTCGCTTCCGGTTTGACCGATATTGCACTTGTCACGGTTCATGTAACTGACCTAGTATGCAACGTTTTTTTCCCATTTTCAGTGGTTCTTTTGGTTTTGATGTCTTCGCAAAGTTTAGGGTGGTTTGTGAGCAACTGTGATTCCTTGAGGTTGGAGTAATCTTGCAGTTAATTCAGACCCAGTTTCTATGTATGGTAGAATGATTCTTCTGTTCGACTACTTTCTTCGATTCATTTCCTTTTTCACTGTGATTTTTCCGATGTACGAGCGCAAAGTAGCTACGAGAAGACATGACCCAGTCTCTCTCGTCCGTCCACAAAGACCGAGAAGGATACGAATTCAATCTGGATAACATTGAGATTCTGGACCAAACAAATATGGGGCATGCGAGGGAGTTTTCGGAGACTTGGTATTCTTCAGACAACTCAATCAACAGACATCGAATCGGTTTATGTGTACACTCGGATGAAAGGGAAACAACTCAGCTAACTGAAAGAACCGGATTGAGACCCTTAATGACAAATAAGTCATTTATACGGATCTGTCTGCAGAACTGAGCCACACAATATTCACAATTACAACCCACAGCTAAACGGATCAAACTTCTCAGGTCAAGCGTCAATGTTATGAGATCAAGGGTCAAACTAAGAGATCAAGTGGAGAAAAGATGCACAGTTTTCAGTTTAAGGTCGTCAAAGAAGTTCGAGGTCCAAGACAATGGCAACCGTATAACTGGAGAACTCCGAAAACTATGAGCATGCACAGACTGGTGATGAAGCGTTAACGGCCTAAACGCCAGGCTCAGCGATCAGAACCCTGTGTAAGTCAGATCAATCTGAAGGTGTGAAGCATCCTGTTGTAATTCTCGGATCTCACCTGACCACAATGAAAGGCCCGCAGAAATATCGTAGGTACTAGCAATACTTCATATATGGTTTTGGATGACACACGGAGTTCCTATCAAGTATGGAATTAGAAAACGCTGGAAATGCCGAAAGTATTTAGCCGAGGCGGGTAAGGAGTTGATTGCCTCGCCGCCAAGTATCAAGACCCGACAAGTTTGGATTCGATTTCATTCCGTTGGAGATTATGTTGGTCCGCTCTTGGTAAGACACGGCCATAAGACTCAGAAACGATACGCGTGCTTTTTCAAATGCCTCTAGAAGCACGCGGTACATTTTCAGAACTCAAAATCATTGTTTTTTATCGTATAAGTTTGTTTTTACCGTTTTCCACAAACCAACAGGCTCTCATCGATGCTACGAGCGTGAGTAGATACTGGTTGGTTTTTTGACGCTCTTTGTTGTTGATGTGATTCCTTGTTACGATTTCCAGTACAGGGGCTCGGAAGCAATACTACTGAGGTTTGATCGTTGCATACTGATCATCCTCCTTCTCCTCCTCCTCCTCATCATCATCATAATCGTTCAGCGTTACACAGCAAGGCAAGCCTCACTGACTGCTGCCTTCTCCACAAGATTACATATGACCATGAAAAGATTGAGTATACAAAGGGAACACGGAGTGGACCCACAAAGGCGGGAAAAAGTAAGAATGGCACGGTAGCCAACAAACGGAACACAGTCGAACTGTACAAACGCACTCTCTCAATCATTCTCATTCGATAGGCAATGACAACACGATTTCCACGGTTCACGGTTCAATGCTATATACTTCAGTGTCTCCAACCAACTACTTGACGGGTCTTTCGGAGCCCAACCACGAAGACCTGAAACGCCTACTTTACCTAACTTCGCTGTACATTTTCGCATCCCACATTGCCACTTCATTGGCTGACCCCCCACACGGCTTCTTTCACTCCTTGGGAGGAACAAAATATAGGGTACAGTTTGGTAGACGAGTGTTTGACATACTCAACACGTGACCCAACCAACTTAGTCTACTAAGCTTTACACGACGAGATAAGGTATTGTGAGAACCGGCACCTAGTACTAGATTCCTAAACTCCACATTACTCACCCGGTCACTCTATCCAATCCTAGCCATACTACGTAGACATCGATAGTCGAAAACCTCCAACCGACGAACATCTCCCACACGCGTGCTCCGTGTCTCGCAACCGCACAAAAGAACTGAGCGCACTTCAACACAAGACACACGACTTCTCAACATCAGTGAAATATCAGGCCGACGCCCCCAAGTGATTCAGACCAGCGCAGGGCACTCAAGCCTTGGATATACGCGTGTTTACCTCCACTACTGAGCTATCATCGTTCGACTCGCAGTTATCAAGGTAGGTGAAACAGTTCGCAATCGTTAGTTCTTCTCCATCCAGTATCAAGTTCGGGGCTACTGTCGTCCAGTCCTGTAACAGCACTTTGCACTTTGAAGGTGCCAAACACATGCCAAACCGATCAACCGACCTCGAGAGGCTATCTAGTGCGCGTTGTGCATGGTCTGCGGATTCGAACAGGCACATGACGTCATCCGCGTAATCTAAATCACAGCTTCCCTTCATTTTCCAGTTTGACTCCTACATTCTGAAGACCTTCTAAAACATCTTCCATCACCTCGTCCATGACAAAATTGAACAGAAATGGAGAGGTGGAGCACCCTTGTCGAACGAGGCTAGTCATTTGAAATGAACTTGGCAGTTCACCGTATACCTTCAGGCGACCACAGGTATGCAAGTACAATGCTCGCAACAGGTTCATGAATTTCGTTGGCATGCCCTTCCGGTGGAGAGCACTGAATAGTGCTGGTCGATCCACAGAGTCGAAAGTACCTCTCAAGTCGAGAAAGGCAACGATCGCAGGGCCGCGGTGTGTGTGTGTGTGTGTGGCGCGTTTCCAGAAACTGTCGAAGAGTGAATATCTGGTCGATGCAACCTACACCTGGACCAAATCCGACCTCCTGTTCGTGGATGTTATTCTCTCAAGAACTGGTGTCAAATAACGTAGCAGTATCGAAGCTAACACCTTAGTAACTGTCGGGATTAAAATAATCCCCGATTATTGTCACAGTCACTCTGTGCGCCCTTCTTGAAGATGGGTACAATCAGTAACTCATCCCACGATAACGGAATACGTTCCTCGTTCCAAATATCACGAAGCAGCGAGTTAAGTGATTTCTTCAGGGTTTCCCCACCCAGTTTGGAAAGAAATGGACGAAGATCGACGACACCGGCTGCTTTTCCCCTCCTCAGAAGTCGAATATTCGACTGCACTTCCAATTCCGTTCGGGGATCAAGTGAAACCTCCCAAGGATTCACAGCTACAGACGTCGGTCTAAATACGTTAGCGTGTGGCCAGCTAAACTGATCACCAAAGTGCTCTACCCAACGGTCCACCATTTGCTGTCTATCATGGATGAGCTCTCCGACTCCATTAACCGAAGTTCGTCGCCCACCGCTGTCACGTATAAGCTTAAACAGTCTTTCACTGTTACCTGAAGCGGCCGCTACTTGCATCTCTTCGGCTACCTTAACCCACCAGTTTTCGCGGGCATTCTTAAGGCTTACCATTATTTGACGCTGCAACTGTCGACGCATCTTATTCACCACCTTGCAGTTAGGAAGCTGGCGTTTTTGCTCCATTAGACCCAGCGACCCTTGCCAGATCCAGCATCTTTGATGAACGCTGGATCTAGGACCACAGGCATAGCCTGCTGAATTTGATTTCACTGATCGTCGAAGTTCTTAGTTCGTCGGATATTTTCTGTTCATAGTTGTTGCCAACAGCTGAAACAGACGAAGGTCCGATGGCCGTGGGCAAAACGCACCGGTCACCCAAACAGGCTTCCGAAGCACTCAGTTTTCCAGTTGGTGAATCAAAACCACTTGCTCCCACCACAATGTCAGAGGCTTTTTCGAACAAGAGTGACGAGGTTATCGTAAAACTGGTGTTTCTCCCTGTCAGTGCTGCAGTCTGTTGGAGCGTATGCCGAGATAAATAAGCCACGCTTGACGCTACTTTCCTTTTGGACACCGACTGGTCCCTGCAGTCTCATGGCGCACAAGCGACTGTTGATTGGGATCCCGTCTCAAAGGCCCGTTTCAACCTTCTCACTTAAGACTATTCCTACCCGCGATGAGCCACAGTTTGGGCTGCTTCGTGCGAGTCATTAGGCGCAGTTATTTGAATGACTACTCGAATCCCAAATTTGTGTTCCACTGGTGCAGCAGACATTGATCGAAAATGAGTCCACTGTCAGAACTAAACACGCCTGCATTAAAGTGCGCACATTGAAAGGGCCGAGATTCAGAGGTTAACGAGGCTTGAAAACATGTGAACTAGTAGACTGAAGACCACTTACTATACTATTTGACAATGAACTTTTGCGAGTATCGGGCGCGTTATCAGTGAGGATATTGTGAGTAGGCAGAGGGAGCAGAAAGATCTAGTTGGGGACATAAGAGACAGATTGATCAGTGTTGTCAATAGTACCGTAGCAATTTGGATTGTCGGTTGGATCTCCACGCGTTGCCCGAAGTTCTTACAGTAACCAGGAGAGGACAACCAATGTTTGTGAGTATCCCGTAGCTTTTTGATGACTTTTTATGGGTTGTCTTGGAATAATCTTTGTTGGACATCGGTCCTAATTGTGCCGTTGTTATTCTGGATACAATTTTACCGTAAAAACGACTGACTTTTTATTGTGACGACTGGCAAATGGATGGATTTCTCAACTGATCTTTCATGGGGAATTCCGTACAAATTAGAGAAGAGACATGGAACTTCACGATAACAGGACACAACCCGCGATCGTGGGAGGATCGAATTGTTCCACTTTTCGAGTAAAATATAGGACAACCGTTATTGCATGTAACTTCTCTTGGCTCAAACATGAAACGAATCAAATTTTGATAGAAAAAGACGCGATTGAAGTGTACCAACTTCCTCCCACAAAGTTCACAAGCAAGTTTCAGTCGTGGCTGTTAAAGAACCACAGTAGCAACTGAAACCTTTGGTGAAGACAAAAAGCAGTTGGTTTGCTACTTTCTCTCTCTTGTTTAGCCTTCTTCTGTGAAACTCCATTTACGTGTTATTGTGTTGGCATCATGCTTGTTTTTAAGCAGGTGTTTTATATATATATATATATATATATAATTCTTGGACGTGACCTCCTCTGGAGCATAATCATGACCTATCATAGACAAATAACTTCTTAGAACATTTCACCTTACCGACTGGGAACGTTTATTTGGGTCATATTAGCGCGTTGGGTTTAGTGTCCACCAGAATGGATTTCTTAATAAATAAACTAATTTTATAAATCCCTTGAGAATAACAACTACTAGTTATGATGACTTGTGATACGATTCCGTTTCCCTACCGGGTGCCCAACTTGGCGTTGCTAATCGGATTGAGTTCGGCCGCAATCAGAAATGTTGTTCCCTAGTTTTTCGCAGGATTGCCTAATATCTGAACTCTAAATTAAGTCTTATTTACACTTCTGTTGTAGCGAAACGAAAATAGAAACAGGAATGCTACCGAAGGACATGCGTTAGTTTTGCAGACTGATTTCAGCGTAGGTTTGTCAAAGAAGCACGGGTTTGACAGACTTGTTGACCAGCCACTTTTACGAAATCTTGAGTTGAGACTAATTATCCGGTGAGACTATCATCATGACCTGTGTTTCTGTCACTGCGAGTCTGCAATTTTACCAGGACTAGCTCTGGACGTGGGATTTTGCATGCAGTTTATGTTATAGCAAGAATAAATACCCCTGGGTGAATCAACACTGAGTCTCTAGAGATTAATTTTATATTCACTGTTAATAATTTGCACCTTGGATTTGCGAGCTTTAGACCATATAACTATCCTAGGATCATCAGATATTTCACATTAACAACAACTAAGCCTCTTATTTACACTTATCAACATCGAGACCGATAGCTGATTTAGAAAGATAGAACGTTGAAAGGATAACTTGTCCATCGGGACATACAGAGTGACTGAGCCGCCTACTAGAATTCCATTGACAAGATTAAACCATACAATGATTCCAGAAATCTGACGACCAAACCCTATTCACGAATGTTAGTTCAAGGCCGTTATGTTGTGACTGAAAACTATATGATTGGAACCTATTACGCCACGGATAATTCTGCACAAACAATAGGAAAAGTTAGGAAACTCAGACGACCTCGTGACGATGAACTCAGCCCTTGGGGTAAGCGCTGGAAAAATCGGCAAAAGAAGAACGTCTGTATTTTGTTTGAAAATCTGGACCTAACCACATCATCAACCATATTTGCTAGGTTTTATCGTTTTGTAAACACACACAAACGAAACCCCCCACCTCAGATACGGAAGGGGACCTTTGAAAGATAATCAGTATAAACGAAAGGAATATACACAACTGGTACTGGTAACATAAACAAGCATACAAATGACCCCAAGGGGAAAGAATCAAACAATGCGTTGCCAGTTGAACACAAGTTCCTGGAAGGCATTTGTGCCATACGGATTGGATAGGGGATAAACAGTGTGAAGATGCTGCTGCTGTTGCTTATGATCGTAATGGTGATAAGGTTGAAGAATAAGTGACGGAGTGTTTGTATGAAAAAGAGACCAGAAGCAAACAACAATGGTAATGTGTGTATGTGTACCTCATCCGTTTTGTTGGCACGTATTGTGAAAGCTGTACTAAAAACGATGATGACAACAGCCTTACGAAACCCCGCGTATCGTTAGAATGGACAACTGTAAAGAACGAAACGTGTTCATCAGAGTAGATGCGGATATACGTAGGCAAGGGTTATGTGCACGTATGAAGTTGATGTACATAATTCCCTCAATTATCCACCAGAAAAATAACACATCAAGGAGAACAACATTAACATCACACACTTGGGAGTTGATGTGCAGACAGGAAAGATTACGCGAAGATTCAATAATAACCGGGGATCAGTAAGACCGTGACCGAATTGCGGGAATTGGTGAAAATAAAACAAGATCGGTCTCTCATGAGACAGAAAGAACGAAGCGAGTGTAGACGTGACCAGAAGTTTTATTCAAAACAAGGGACTCAAGGATCAAACAGAACAACATCAAAAGGTGTCGAATCAACACGGACAATGTGTACATCACATAGTCAGAGTGGAGAAACAGGATGAATCAATGGGATATTTGATGGAGAACAAGTGGATCGATTTTTCACAAACCAAAAGGGGATTATTTACATACAACGCAGTGCGTCTCCTGATTAGTGTGAACTTTGAAGACGAGACGAGAGAAATAGTTTATGACAAATGAAGTCGGAAAATCCAGTTGCATGGAAAATAGAGCCATAGGTTACGGAGAACCTAAGTCCAAAAAGGCCTGACGTTTTGGTGCACAAAGAGAGACGTGCAAATATGGACAGCGTAGGCCACCGACGTGATAGACAATCAAAAAGAACAATGTATGGCAATAACAAGGATAGGGATCACAGTTCATTCGAGTTAGGAATAAGAGTAAGGAAACATCAGCTTATGATCACAAAGATCTCACAGACATGCCGTTTTGCGCTCAGTTAGAAAAACCCGGGTGTAGTACCTGATTCGCATAGATCATACCCGGTATGTTGCGACTGTTGTAGATGTTGTTGTTGTTGTTGCTGTTGTTGTGGAAGAGTTCGGATCACTCCGTACACTGGCTGATGAAACATGTGTTGTTGTTGTTGCTGCTGCTGCTGCGCGGAACCAACTACCTCTCCACCGAAAGGATTTGTAGGTCCTCCAGAGACCATTGGAACGACTGAGCAATTAGATAAAGAAGATCCAACCGGCTGGATACGGCCCGATGTAGTCGTATGAGAGAAGAGTGGTGTATCCACGGCGCCAAGTTTTAGATCAGCAGACTGTGCACCACTCATCGAAACGAATCCTATGGCATTATTATTTGCATTTATCGGTGGCGTCGACGAATCCGACAGGATGTGATAACTTCCTTGCATAGACCCACTTCTCACGGAGTAGCATCCGGAAGACATCGGATTGTTGTTGCTATTGTTGCCACTGGAGTTCATCGAGGTTGCGTTGTTATACGTCATGCTTCCACCTGAGCCTGCGTACATACCGCGTGACGCGAATGACTGTTGTTGTTGTTGTTGTTGTTGGACGGACGGTGATGAGGACAACGAAGCGGGAGTAGTGTAACACGATGATGGTGCTGCCTGCGAAGACATCTGTGGGGCTAAAGGGAAAGCGAATTGCCCAGTGTTCTGGTTTTGAGGAAAGTCCATACAAGTGGGGATAAAACGGCCACTAGACTGAGTAGCTCCACTGGTACCGGGGTTTATTGTTGTTGTTGCGCTACTCGTTGAACCCAGTTGGTTGCTATTTCCAACGCCATTCGGCTGCGATTGGGATTGTCCGGCTTGCATGGATAACTGGGGGGAGTTACGCTGATTCGGCGCATGATGTGGATCTGCGATGAGTGGATCATTTAACTGAATCATCATGTTGGACACGGGACCATTGGAGAACGAAGGTCCTATACGGTCTTGTCCGGGTCTTAGTTGTGATTGAAATGCGTACGACTGCCCGGGGCTGGAATGCATTGACCCGAACGAACCGACTCGCTGCGGCGGTTGTGCGGCCTGCTGTTGTTGCGTTTGGGTCTGGGAAGGCTGATAGAACAAGTATGAAGTATCCAGAGGAAAAAAGGAACGTGGATTAAAAGGTATGGTTAGGGATTAACTGTGAACTACTTGAAAGCAAAAAAGGGAATAGAAAAACATCCCTTTGATTACCGGGCCCGAAAAAGACAATGAGACCCTAGGAACCGTAAAAAAATGGTAAAAAGCATATGTCTCTTACTCGGAGTTGGACGACGCAAAACTGACCAACACATTGTTTTTTTTCAAATTAATTGTATGTGCCTGAGTTTTCATTGTTCTCGAGTCTTACGCTTTCCTGCCGCACTGCCCCGACCGGCTTTCGTTCGTGTTGAAAAGTCGGCAGGATTACCACCCCATATCAGTTCAATATTCACATGAGTGTAATCGAAGTGCGTTAGACTCATTATTACTGGCGAAATTAGTTTCTCTAACTTGCTGTTTTGCATGATGTCGTCAAAGGAACACAAAAGGCCTTGCCTAGTCTGTATTTGTTTGGTTTTGCGGTAGGTAAAAAAGGTAGCTGAACATATGGGACTTTGATTCCAAGGGATGAAATTGTTTGAAGAGTGAGAGTGAATAAGTAGCAGTAGGATAATTGAATAAGGCATATTTGATGATACAGATCATGACTTAGCTGAGTTCATAACAAAAACTTTTCAATCACTATGCTAGCTGCAAATGTCTTTTTTTCAGAAAATTGACAGGAAGTTCCTTCATGAATGACGAGTTCCTCACGGAATAAATGAGTAGCTAAATTAAAGTAGTTTTCACATGCACTAAAGTGAAGCTTAAAACAACGCTTTATTTGGGTGCGGTGGATATGCACTGTTGCAAGCCTCGTGGCTGACGCTTTAAGAGGAAGCATTTCAAAATCAACGCAAACTTTCTGCTGGTGGACTACTATCATCTCTACCATGTTCACACAATTCAGATGGATAAATCAAGTCAACGACTACGACTTATCCCACGGGAATCCTTAGGAAACTCACTCAATTCCGAGTACAAACGAACAACCTGACTAAGCCGCACAAAAACTAACCATTAATAATCTAGTGTGAATATTCGTCAAAATATACTCTATTTACATATGGGTTTTTTATAAGACATCAAATGAAGATTTCACAAAACAGCAATTAAATGTGGTTTACAGCTTCAGTGTCAATTTCCTAATTCGACCGTGATCATTTTACAGTGGAGTTCTAGAACCAAAATTGGGGTTTCTTTTAAAAAATTCTTAACGGTGACATGCGTTGTTCGAACGAACCATTCAGAATCAGGATCGACAGATTTGTCGGGGGGACCGAGGAGGGGGGGGGGAGGGAGAGAGAGAGGCAGAACTAACCAACTGGACTTAATCAACTTCAATGGAAATGAATAAGAGAGATTATGCGGAGCATCAAATTTGTTCTGTCCGCGTCAACGCGAGATTAGGCAAGCACACTCGCATCGCTAATACATGGATTTATTTTCTTATCCAGCTGTTGACCTCAGGTCTCGATCTCGCTTGACAGCTATAGAACAACTGTCTACCTGCTGATGAAAGAACTTACTAAAAACGTTATGCAACGCACCAATAAAACTTGTTTTGTAACACGTGTGACTAGCTACGCACAGATATGCACCATTTGAAGGCTTAGTCATGGCTACGGGGTCCGGATAGAAATGTGCAGCAAAGCTTTGTTAGTTACGGAGTACTATAATTTGTTCTTCTAGATACCATCACTAACCACTCAACTAGTCTTAGTTAGATATGGAAGCAAGCTCCAGTTAGCAGCCAATAGGCATAGCCAAGATTGTCTGCATCTCTTATCTGATTCGAGAGGAATGACTTGACCGGGATAATTGGGATTTTCAGCTCATTTACGGGGCGAATTAAATTCCAAGAACAAACATCTGCTACGTGACATTTTGGATCCTAATGGTTACGCGCAAGTTCAAAACGAAATATATACGAAAACAACCTGGCGCAAGCCATAATAATCTTTTGATATTATCGATTAGATCGTGCTTTACCACAAACAGACGAGGTCCTACGATCGAGCGCTGATGAAAGAAAACTTCAAATCATTGTTACATATGCTGATTTCCAATCGTCTTGTTGAAAAAAAAACCGGTAGTACCAGCAACTAAAACTTGTCCGCAGCATTGAGCAAAACAACAACAACAAAATATCAGAGGAGATTAAACGGGGAAATAAAAACAGAACGAACATCAGATCATTTGAAGCCAACAAAAAATGTAAGTCAATGTTAACTAAAAGCAAACATTAAGGTGCTCTTACCCAACCTGAGTAGCCGTTGGAATCGAAATTCCAAGACACCTGTAAAATGTGGCATTTCGTAACCAGAGAGAAGAAGTCAGGCTTGATGATACTAAACAAATAAAAGCATTTATACACTTAGCTATAGAGAGTATTTTCAACGTGTGATTTAGAACGGGAATCCATAGGAAAGAGTGAAATGAGGAAAAGGGTTTGAGTGCATGCGAAGTGAGTGCAATAGGCTTGGCAAAGGTGAACGGTCGCAGCCTTGGCCCACAATTAGTCACAAATCATATGGTGTAGAACAAGAAAGGCTCTTAATCGACCAGTCTACGAGGAAAAAGACGGTTTCGCAGTAGGCTGAAAGCTAGATGCGATATCAGAATCAAAATGGTAATTCTAAACGAAAAGACCAGCAAGACCATCGGTGATATTGTCACCATAATGAGAACAAGTACAGATCCGATTGCCTGACAAATAGTGTTCTTTTACAAACCGCAGAAAACCATAGAATGACACAAGGTTGTGATAAGTACTCTAAATTCAAACAATATAACTAAATCTCTGCGAATGGAAACAAACACTAACGAAGCAATCGGCCAGTCGGCACTGCGAACGTTTTGAAATTCCAGGGTTAAATTCTGCCAATTCAGCCACTTCCTCTTTGGGGAATCTTGCAACTGTCATCTCTGCCGATCAGAGAGTATTGTTTCTCTGAACAACCCAGTCTCAAAACATACTTGGCGTTTATTTGGAGACTGATCATTCCGTTTCTTATGACTGAAATTCCAATTCTTTTTTCCCCTAGCGGTTAGTAAAACAACAAAAACAATTATCCGAAAGCCTAATTACGATTATCTGCTCCGGTATTGGTCACACGATACACTCGAAATGGTTTCGAGTCACATCGGAAAATTGCCTTGATATCGCTTGGACATATTGCTTTCTCGTATACATATCCCAGATACAGGAGTTGCATGCTACCCAGCGCGTCTTCAAGTCGCACTTGCCAGAACGGACACCATATTAGTGATTGGTCGTAAATAAACCGAGGTTATGCATGCCGAGAAGGCGGCTGTGGAGAAGTAGCAGTAATGTCAATGATGTGGTAGGTTCTCATTTGGTAAGCATTTTCGGTCTAAAACCCCATAAGAGTTTGTTAGTGGCACTGCGAAGTAGTGAGTGCTGCCCAAAGTAAAATAGAACTGTGGTTCCTTTTTACATATATATATATATATATATATATATATGTAAATGTACACGCGCAATATGCATCGGTGCAAGGGTCATCGCATTAGCAGGAGGAACCGGGAGTCATGGCTCTGAAAATTGGAGGGGCGCAGAACCGCAGATCATAGTGTGTCCGATGTGGTAACGAAACGGGTGACGGTGAATTGTCGTTGGCCATTTGAGATCCGAATATCAGATCCTCCTCTTAATCCGCAAGTTTACCACCGCACAAGCTCAATTTCAGTTTTCATCACCTTCAACTTTATAGCAATGTGCTTTGCTGTTTTTACTACTAAAAATAGAACGATAAATAGTGGAAGATCAAGTCTAAAATAATAAGTCGGACAACTATACAGAAGGATTCCGACTACAAGTCGTTAGATGGGAAACAAGAAAAAGAAAAGATAATAGAGCTAGTGGGAAAAGCGTCATAGTATCGAAATGAACAGTTTTTAAGTGTCAACAAAGATGGACAAACGGTTATGAAAACGTTTGGAGGCGGTCAGGCGGATGTAGTTGTGAAGTACGGAAATGAAAATTCTCGAGTGCAAATCCCCCCACCACCGATCTTTTTCCCACTTGCCAGCACTTCCATGGGAACGGCAAATCTTCAGAAATTTAGTACATTAAATGAAGTAAAAAGATTATTATCATTACTACCATAATAGTTTTTGGTGAAACCGCAAGACTCCCGTGCTTATGAGGATGACGATGAAAAGGAAGAGAGCGAAGTTAATTCCAATTTTTTCGGCGAAATTTACGAAAATTAGAAAGCACCAATAAGAAGGGAGGGGATGGGTAGGAGAACAGTCAGCAAAACACAAAAGGCAAGCTACTTTCTTCAATGTGCCGACACCAGACAAGAGGTGCACATAATTGGCAAGTCACCAGAGACGAGGTACCAGGCGACTGCAAGTACGTGCAGTAAAATACTTGACGTTTTGCCTTTGCTAGGTTCGGAAAGGCGTCGTGGCCAGCCACCGAAGTAAAGCCGGTACTCAGAAACCTGAAGTCCGTCATGTAGTTAAAGTGTTCTTCTGCGAGTGAAATGCCGTGAATATTCTCAGATATCGCTCATTCGTTTGCGGCAAAATAATTATTACACTTACCCGACAAGGTGGTCAGGGGAGCATGTTTATCCCAACAACGAGTGGGAAGTAAACATGCGAGAATACAATGTGAACGAATATGATCACGTTGGAAAATCGCTTCCTGGATTGTGTATTCGAGAGAGATAAGGTGGGTGCGATTAAAAATTTTGAACAAACCCGATGATTAATCTTTTTGAAAACCAGCTCCCCCGTGATTTTCCATCAGACGATTCTCAAAGTGTAAACTTAAGCTCTACTACGATGGATTATTTCTGACATCGTCTCAGACACGTTTCCAAATACGTCTGAAAGGCGAAGGCACTGATTCATCTGACTAAATGATCATTTTCCACGGATAGAATTCAGTTCATACCAGTTGTACAACCGTTAAACTTGCATTATTTATAAAAAGAGAACCAGAACTAGTTAAAGATCGATTGTAAAATAATAAGTCGACAAACTACATAGGAAAGGAAAGATTTCGAATGCCAGTCCGCCACAGACTGCAGCACCAAACGATGTCACTTATTGTCTTAAACCATAGATTTGGGGTAACTCGTGGACCCTAACCAGACATTCCAATTGGACCTGCACGGGTCAGTATGTTTGTTAGGATTGACAAACCTTTTTGCCCACGTCACTGACTGTACACCTCCAAATATCTTCCAAGCACTACACCCTGAAAAGCAATGAATAACGAAACAGCCGTTCTCTAGGCATACAAAAAACACCTTAATTTATCCATGTTCAGTGCCCTTTTAAAAGAATGCACCCTAGAATCAAGCACTTTATACCCAACCTCTGAGTTACAGAGAAAATCCCACTCCTTATATTATGCCATTACGATGGAGACAACGGTGACCAAACACCGAAAGTCTTCGCACACCTAACATCGACGGCCATGTTTCTAAGCCGCAACTCAGGACAGATGTCCCCGCTGGTGACCTCTGATTAAGAACCGAATGTCGCACCGTCAGCAAATGCGTACGTTTATGTGGGTGTGCATTTAATTTGGCTTGGCTCCGTCCATTTTGTGTGACTCACGAGTCGCACCAATTTTCAACTACCGGCAACACTGTCAGTAGTGAGAACAAAATTAAGATATTGGATGTATGGAGCTTGCGATTTTGTCGGTTTCACTTGTGCATGGTCGTGTGGTATTCAAGAACCAAGGCAGTTGACCAAAAGGAAATAAAATGCAACCCAAAGCGACAAATAACGACACTTAACTATCATCCCGTGGAAAGAGCAATTAAACAGTAACACATCTTCGCCAGTTTCAGCATTCTCAGAAAAAAAAGACTTCACACGTATGAACGGGGGCGAAAATGGAACTGACGACCTGCCAGCAAGACAGAAATTCGTGGGATCGTGAAACGACACATTTTGATACCCAACTGCTGTGACACGACTGTCTATTGCGGACCACATTAGGTTGTCTTTCAGAAAGAGAACGAAGGTTCGGAGATTATATTGGAAGCACCAACAATCCGATAGAAAGGTTTCATACTGACGCCCTTTGATCGTTATAGACACCCGTAATGCTATAATCTCCAGGATTGGAAAGGGGGATTGGGATCAAGTCGAAAACAAGGGAGAGGGGACATATCCACGAAATGAGCAGGAACGGATGAGTAGCGCGGGCATATGGTAACGTGGTGCGTTTCGCGTGCCTCGTTGGGCAAAATACCACAACACTCTAATAAAGGTGTTGTTTGGATTTGCCGTTGAATGATCAATATCGATCGTTAGCACGAAAGGTATTGCGTGCATACGTATAGGTATAATTTTCTAACGTTGGAGATACCGACGGTCTCAATCGGTCTTAAGCACATGTACATGAGAATGACATCGTTTTGAGATTCAGAAAATGCTTCTGTCTTGTCGACAGGGGTTGCTCACAGAACGCGAGCCTTTCGTTTCCCAATTCTGCGGAATAGACTACTGATTAAAGGATTAGTGCGAAGTTCCGAGTACCGAGAATGTTTGCACCTCAAGGATTATTTTCAAACATGTCCATAGTTCTGCTTTGCATATGTTAAAGAGATCTACCATAAAATTACGAGCAACACAACATAAACTTGGTTCTGGTTCAGAATAAACATTATCTAGCTTACCTGCGCTTGGGTCTTCATCCCGCGCACGGACGGTGATTGATGTGCTCCAGCTAAAGTGGGTTGTTGCGGCGGTGGCTGCTGTTGTTGTTGATGGTGCTGCTGCTGAGACGGTACTGATTGCATATAAGGATCAATGGATTGTGATCCCACCCATTGAGGAGGAGGTTGAGGGTCAGAGAGCATGGTCGGAACAACTGTAAGCGGTGAAGACGAGTCACGCTGGATCATTATTTGCTGTTGCTGTTGTTGTTGTTCGGATCCATAAACCATACTCGACGGAAATTTGACGTTTGCATTACTGGAAGTGTAGGAGGAGGAACCTACCATTGGAGGGGGTGGTTGACCGCTATTGTTAGAAGACGCGTTCGTGCCGGGTTGATAGTGCGCTGTTCCCCCGGGACCAGAACCAGTGTAGGACACACCCAAGTGCATCATTTGGGGTTGCAATGATTGCGAGTCACGCGCGCAAACTGACTCGGTGACACTCTGACAGAACAGAAAAAGTAGCGCAAGTAAAAAAACGATGAGAACTTTGGCGGAATTCGTTTTGCGAAAAAGACGCAACGTTATGCTTGAAATTCCACTGTGACTTGAGTACTCGGATAATGTCAGCCGGTAAATTGGTCTTGAAATTTCACCACTCTAAGCTCATGGGTTTCCGGACTTATTGTATCATGTAATTATTGGGCACCGAATATTACGGAGTAACGAAGAATCCTCGGCCGCTTGGCGCAAGGTTCTTTTGATGTTATTGTGCTTTTCAGACAAAGAATTCGCAAAACAACCATGGGAGTGAATATCAGGAAGGATTACAATCTCACATGTATGCTTGATATTGAAACTGCAGTCACAAATCGGTTGCCTGCAGAGACTGCATAGATCGAATACTGGGACGGATTTCCAATTTTTATCTACAGGGCGTAGACTGCACATTTTGTGCTTGGCCAGAAGGAACCACTATGAGGACCCAGGGATACTGCCATGTGCCATCAGGTTGAGACAAAGTAAACATGTGGCTGTCGATATCGAAACCGGCCTATAGAGACCTTATGTAACTAACCTATCCATTTCCAAGTCCAATAGGTCTAATTACTCTTTCAAGACGCTCAAACTGTTAGCATATGACAAAGAAAAGTAAAATATTCATATTTCGATCAAACACTGGACTAGTATTAAAACAGAAATCAAAACTGGGAAACGGTTGTGATCAGATTCCGACGAGTCAAGGAGCCTGAAAAGTAACCGCAAGCAATGGATAGATAGGGAGATGGAAAAGGCTACTGCTCTCGGCAACAGTCATCCTTTACCGACGAGTTGGAAGTACCAGTTCACGAAAGCCAATTATTAGTGAGGTGACCAGGAAAACTGACGGCCAATTGGTTCACTAACAGGAGATCGGATGGAACGTTGTCAGAGCATTTTAAGGGCGGCCTAGTTGGCCCAATGCCAAAGTCGGTCTTTCATTTATGTCAGCAAGTGATAGATAGATAGGTAGATACTAGTCCTCCATCCGAAATCAAATTCACCAAGCAGATAGGTTTTCTTAAAAGGCAGTTGGACTAGGTGAGCTCTTCTTGTCGGCAGTGAAATGTTAACAACGAAGTTAACAAAACTCCTGGGAGCAATCTGAGAATGAGAACGGATCCCTAATTGATGACTGTACCGATTAGCAAAGGTGACTGGTCCTCTTGTGAAAACCATAGAGAAATTAGTTTGGCAAGCGTCTCATTGAAACTCCTGGTGAAAGTTATTTCCCACTGTCTAATGACCGGGAAAACAGACTCGGTCGGGGTTGCGATGACCAAATAGTCGTCCTACAAAAAATCTTACAACGTAGTCACACCTTTTATAGGCCAGCGATTTGTTTTCTCCAAAAAAGAAGCGCTGTTCCACTCGGTCGATTGTACAGCTGTGTGACACCATCTCTAATGTAAAGAGTGTACCAATAAACTCATTCCATGTTCCCGATTTCTGTATCAGAATAAGCGAGAACGTTTGTACTTATGGCTATTAGAGGTTCGAGTCCACGTTCCGCCGGGCACTTAAGGGATGAACAAAATTCGATGTCCGTCAGCTCATTACCACACCTAACCGACTAAGGCTTAAAGAATTTCTATGGCATTATAAGTTTCAAGGTTGCGATTGCTTGTCTTCGATACGAACTTTATAGTGGGCTTCAGAGTCTATGAGGATCCTCCGCTTTTTAGCCTCACGGTTCTAGCATGTCATACAGAACAAGGACGCTGCGGAAAGATGTGAAAAGACCTGATTTTGAACGACGTTGTCTACGCGGCATCCGTTTGGATAACTGGGTGATGTTTAAGAATCATAGGTCCCGATAGACAACCAAAGACGTGGAAGTAGAGAGAAAAGAACCAATGACATGGTGACTTTGAATCAATATTTTGTTTTCTTCTGCCTTTCTCGCTCATTATAATCGCTCCTCACCATGATTTATACACAGACTTGTGATATATATATATATATATATATATATATATATATATATATATAGGGGGGTCTCGTGGACCACAGCCCCGTGGTCTAACTACACCTACAGAAGCTAGTTCAATGGTCAAAGTTTTTATATCTTTTAACCATGTCATCGACTGACCACCGAACCATCCTTCAATCAGTACCTGATTCGAAGAACAGCGTACAATGAGGCAGTCTTTCTGAGAGCATGCACAAAACACGTTCCAACCACTTCAAAATATTCACATTCAGTGCTTGTCCTAAGGACCGAATCCTAGGACTCAGTACCTTTCGCCTAACTTCTGGGTAATCAAAAATTCGCCCACCACACTATACCAATAACACGAAGATAGCGGTGCTCAAACACCAGAAGTTTTTGCATACTTTCTGCTCTCAATTACTATGTTTCGGAACCGCAAAGCAGTGCAAACCTCATTGAGGCCGTGTATAATCTACCTTTGATTGATAACCGGATGTCACGCCGACGCCGCAAGTGCCTCAAGTTAGCAAATACCAATCGGACCAACTGAGTGAGCGATAACACGCCATCTGATACAATACTACCAGGTGAGATACAACTACCCAAGTAACCAAATCTATCCGCTCCCCTACGAGTACTGCAACAACATTTTACACTTCGAAGGTGCAAAACGCATACCAAACATACCCACACCATCGCCCAAACAATCGAGAAAAATCTGCAACTTACTTCGATCTTCAGTCAGTAGCACAACATATTCCAAGTCAGACAGATTCATGGTCTGTGCAAATATCAATGCCACTATTCTTACATGAGGATAGGGCTATCTCCATAACCATCTCAATGACAAAGTTAAAGAGGAAAGCTGAAAGAGGGCAACTCTGACGAACATCATTTCTCGTAGTGAACTCTGGTGAACCATCGCCATAAGCGCGAATTCGGCTGTTCGCATGCAGACTGGATAAGTGAAATGAATTTCTCTGACACATCCTTCAATCAGAAGCTACGCCAAAGAACAGAACGAGGGACTGAACCGAACGCCGCCTTCAAAGCAAGACAAATCGTGGATCCACGTATTGTGCGCCTATGTCCTAACAACTGCCGCAAAGTGAAAACTTGGTCAATACAACCAAGACTGGACGGAAATCGGCTTGAATCTTACGCATATACGAGTAGCAGGTAACAGGCGGAGAATAGTACGTGCGAGCAACTTGGACGGAATGCTTACAAAACTGATTCTTGTTTTTCACATGAGAATCTATCACAATTCTTGTAAATTGGAACAATCACCGACTCTCACCAATCCTTAGGTATCGCTTTCCTTCCCAGACTGATCCCAGGAATTTCGTTAATTCTGATAGATGGCTACAGTCCATTTGATCCAGTCGCCGCCTTATGCATCTAAGAGAGCTTATCCCCTTGACTACCACCAATTCCGATGGAGGGCCGGTAGCCACCTCAATTGATTCACTTGCGTGCATAAGTGGAAGACTTATTATGAACGTGAACCAAATAAACTGCTCCTTAAAGTACTCAGCCCGACGCGCCAGCCGACGGTCCTGAGAGTGAATTAGTGTGCCGTCGGATTCCTCGATCAATTCGCTTACGCTCGGTTTTCGTGGGCCAGTGTTCCTAGTCAGTCGATAAGGGTTGCGTCTATTTCCGATAGCGATAGTCTTCCCATTTCCTTACACTTTCCTATCCACCACTGCTTCCGGTCATTTTTCGAACTCCTGGTCAGTTGACGCTTCGGCGATCTAAATGCTTCATTGCATGGTGAGTTTGGTAGCAAATCTCTGAGCATCTAACAGTGCAACTGAAGTCAGGAATAGTCCTCGTATCTGAGACTCATGTGGCAAGGGGCGCCGCGTGGCAGTTGCCGCTGAGTGCAGGGCTTTTTTGACCTGCTACTGGGGTTCGCTTGGATCCCCGGCCTTTAGAGTTCCAACCGGAAGTGTAGTCGACGATTATCATTTAAAATAAGCTGTGCTGGACACGAGACCTTTGCGTTGGTGTGACCCCAAACAAGGTGTAAACGAAAGCGAGCGCGGACCAAAGCATCATCTGATTCTACAGGTATGGACTAGAATGATCAGCAATCCTCGATTACTATACACCACAGGTGACCGATGGCAACGTGATTAATCTGAGTCTAACGCTTTGAAGGGGAAGGAGGGCACCAAGTTAGCGGATGTCACTTTTCACGATAACAATTGTTCATCAGAAACAGCTTGTGGTGCGAACAAACCTAGATTAGACGAATCTCCGTTGTCGGTCCGATCGTCCGGGACAGAAAACCTGCCTCTTGCGTCGTTCTTTTCCGTGAAGTAGCTAATTTGGGCGTCAAAATCACCAGCAACGAACACAACGTACGTTGAGTGAAATTTATGAAGTAATCCACATAACTCCCGGCAGAAACAGTCTATCGCCTCAGGGGAGCTCCAGTCAGTGGGTCCATGTACAGATAAGACGAACGAACAACGGTGCTTCAGCCGATTGCTATTGACAAGTACAAAACCGCTCAAACGAACTGCATATAAACGACTGCTGATTTGCATCCAGTCTAACAGTGCATACTTACAGCAATCCCAACGACAGCCTCACCATGAACGCTAGAAACTGGATGACCAAACACGCGAAGAGCGAACTATATAGAGTGATCACCAATGTGAGATCCTGCATGCGCGTTTCAGAGACAGTTTCAAGTTCTAGCTAGACTAGCCTGTTGCTTCATTTTCGTGAGTTTGCGAATACTGAAGGCACCCAAGTGAAAACTTAGGGTTGAGTAATGCTCGCAAACAATTTTTTTTGTTTCCCGAAACCTGCGACAGATAAATCTGTCGTGGCAACATGCATGATCCCTACATCGGAAGAACGGAAATAAGTAAGGTTCCCTGAAGAAAGGATGCTGGACGTAATGGATGGTCTCTTGGAAACCCTAAGCAATGCCCTGGACTCAAAAGTTAAACTCACAAAGCAGTGGTGGGAATAAAATGGCATGATAACTCGGAGCAGGAGCATACTCACCACTACCCACCTAGATGAACGGGGCGGTTTCGATTCGCCAGCGCGATGACCGGTGTAGTATGGAATGCACTATGTTTCTACTATTGATCGAGAGTTCTTAAAGAACAAGGACTTCTAGGGAATCCAGCCATTAAGCGGGAGAAGGTTTAGGGTCTCCAACAAAAACCGACCAGTCTAACAAGAACCTGATCGTAAGGGAAGGGGAAGCGGCTGAGTGGAAGCCCATCTACAAAACATGGACTTGAATCATCATCATCATCATCATAATCGTTCAGCGTTAAACAGCAAGGCAAGCCTCAAAAACCGTTGACTTTTCCTCAAATTGACATACGCCTATAAAGTGAGTGATTTTGCAAAGGGAATAGGGAGTGGACCTACACAGAGAGGAAAAGGCAAGAATGACATGGCAGCCAACAAACGGAACACAGTCGAACTGTACAAACGCACTCTCTCAATCATTCTCATTCGATAGGCAATGACAACACGATTTCCACGGTTCACGGTTCAATGCTATATACTTCAGTGTCTCCAACCAACTACTTGACGGGTCTTTCGGAGCCCAACCACGAAGACCTGAAACGCCTACTTTACCTAACTTCGCTGTACATTTTCGCATCCCACATTGCCACTTCATTGGCTGACCCCCCACACGGCTTCTTTCACTCCTTGGGAGGAACAAAATATAGGGTACAGTTTGGTAGACGAGTGTTTGACATACTCAACACGTGACCCAACCAACTTAGTCTACTAAGCTTTACACGACGAGATAAGGTATTGTGAGAACCGGCACCTAGTACTAGATTCCTAAACTCCACATTACTCACCCGGTCACTCTATCCAATCCTAGCCATACTACGTAGACATCGATAGTCGAAAACCTCCAACCGACGAACATCTCCCACACGCGTGCTCCGTGTCTCGCAACCGCACAAAAGAACTGAGCGCACTTCAACACAAGACACACGACTTCTCAACATCAGTGAAATATCAGGCCGACGCCCCCAAGTGATTCAGACCAGCGCAGGGCACTCAAGCCTTGGATATACGCGTGTTTACCTCCACTACTGAGCTATCATCGTTCGACTCGCAGTTATCAAGGTAGGTGAAACAGTTCGCAATCGTTAGTTCTTCTCCATCCAGTATCAAGTTCGGGGCTACTGTCGTCCAGTCCTGTAACAGCACTTTGCACTTTGAAGGTGCCAAACACATGCCAAACCGATCAACCGACCTCGAGAGGCTATCTAGTGCGCGTTGTGCATGGTCTGCGGATTCGAACAGGCACATGACGTCATCCGCGTAATCTAAATCACAGCTTCCCTTCATTTTCCAGTTTGACTCCTACATTCTGAAGACCTTCTAAAACATCTTCCATCACCTCGTCCATGACAAAATTGAACAGAAATGGAGAGGTGGAGCACCCTTGTCGAACGAGGCTAGTCATTTGAAATGAACTTGGCAGTTCACCGTATACCTTCAGGCGACCACAGGTATGCAAATACAATGCTCGCAACAGGTTCATGAATTTCGTTGGCATGCCCTTCCGGTGGAGAGCACTGAATAGTGCTGGTCGATCCACAGAGTCGAAAGTACCTCTCAAGTCGAGAAAGGCAACGATCGCAGGGCCGCGGTGTGTGTGTGTGTGTGTGGCGCGTTTCCAGAAACTGTCGAAGAGTGAATATCTGGTCGATGCAACCTACACCTGGACCAAATCCGACCTCCTGTTCGTGGATGTTATTCTCTCAAGAACTGGTGTCAAATAACGTAGCAGTATCGAAGCTAACACCTTAGTAACTGTCGGGATTAAAATAATCCCCGATTATTGTCACAGTCACTCTGTGCGCCCTTCTTGATAATGGGTACAATCAGTAACTCATCCCACGATAACGGAATACGTTCCTCGTTCCAAATATCACGAAGCAGCGAGTTAAGTGATTTCTTCAGGGTTTCCCCACCCAGTTTGGAAAGAAATGGACGAAGATCGACGACACCGGCTGCTTTTCCCCTCCTCAGAAGTCGAATATTCGACTGCACTTCCAATTCCGTTCGGGGATCAAGTGAAACCTCCCAAGGATTCACAGCTACAGACGTCGGTCTAAATACGTTAGCGTGTGGCCAGCTAAACTGATCACCAAAGTGCTCTACCCAACGGTCCACCATTTGCTGTCTATCATGGATGAGCTCTCCGACTCCATTAACCGAAGTTCGTCGCCCACCGCTGTCACGTATGAGCTTAAACAGTCTTTCACTGTTACCTGAAGCGGCCGCTACTTGCATCTCTTCGGCTACCTTAACCCACCAGTTTTCGCGGGCATNTTGACTGGGATCCCGTCTCAAAGGCCCGTTTCAATCTTCTCACCTAAGACTATTCCTACCCGCGTCGACCCACAGCTTGAACTGCTGCGTCTTCTGAAGAGTGCAGGAATTATCTTGACGAGACATTTGGCTCAGTTATTTGAATTACTTTACTCGAATCCCGAATTCGTGTCTCACTGGTGCAGCAGACATTGATCAAAAATGAGTCCACTGTCAGAACTAAACATGCCTGCCGGCCAGCCTGCATCAAAGCGCGCACATTGAAGGAAACGAGATTCAGAAGTTGACGAGGCTTGAGAAAATGTGAATTAGCAGCCTGAAAACCACTTACTACATTATTTGACAATGAACGGTTGCGAGTATAGGGCGTGTTATCAGTGGGGACATTGTGGGTAGGCAGGGGAAGGCAAAAGGATTTGGTTTGAGACAGAAGAGAGGTTGAATAAAAGAAAGGGAACTATGAGAAGTAGTATACATGGTGTGATCGACAGACAATTCCATCTCAGCACACACAAGTGTACATGTACATGAGCCGCACTCTTGATGCTGAACACCAGCTTAGCGCTAGACGCACATCGCTAGAGGTTGTCTTAGTAAATTTGAAGTTCAAAACGTATCTAGAATAATTTCACTCTTTCGATGTATTTAGAAGTAAAAAACTCTAAGTGTAGAAGGTCTGATGATGACTTACTCGCTGATCCGGCTGCGAGTGTTGATAACCCGGTGGCTGTTGCGTCGAAGACATGAATGGTGACGACGAAGACCCCGATGAAACGGCCGAGAGTCCTGCGGGCATGTTTGTTCGCAAAATCGACGGATGCTTTTCGTCTGTTCGAGTACCGCCGGCGTAGGGTTTCCCGATCACCATGGAGTTCGAATTAGAGCCACCAGTTCCATCCAAGAGAACGACGGGGGACGGCTTGATGTTTTGCCGGGTAGACACATCTTGTTGAAACTGTTCCGAGTCAGCTGGTATCAGACCTGGCATAAAGAGAAAACTTGATTACTTCAATTTCAATTCGAACAATGATTGCTGGTCAATGCAGCTTTTTATGACTCTCATACAGCACGAGTGTTGTGGAAAGGTTACATCACTGAGCCTCAGTGGTTCACAGCAGAGTAAACCGGCAATCATGACTCTAAAATATGGAGCTGTGTAGAACCGCAAAAGTGCCTAAGGGACATGATTTGCTTTTTATGACGCTGCAAGCATCAGTTGTAGTGAAAAGGAGATATCTCATAGCCGCTAGGACTCACTACACGGGGAGGGGATTGACAACTATGGCATAGACTAACGTAAAGTCTTGTTTGTGGTAGCGAGCCACCGTCTACCACCAAAGTGACCGGTGGACCTGAGGCTCGAACCTCTAACCATCTTGGTGACACGTTAATCTACTTGATAACGGTCAATCAAAGTGAGAAAAGACAATTAGAGGTCAAATGACTGAATTCAACATTTCTGGAGAGCGAAGATAGTGCAGTAACTGTAAAACACCTGACAAGGGTTTTCAATGCACGCTAAAAACAGAGCAGTGCGCTACCCCGCGCGACCCTGGTTTCGGATAAGGCAGCACCCTTTAATATCGGTGATTATCAATGAATAAGGTGGGCTCACGCTCACTGAATAAGCAGCACAGGTATCAAGAGTGTGGTGGGCCTTTGGTTAGCAGGTCTTTCCCCTAAAATCAACTATAAAAATTCGGCGGTAGTGCTGTGACAAGGCGACTTGGGCTCGCCAACCAAGACTGTCCCCCCTTCGGCTCCATCGGCGTGTAAGTCGATCGGCTAATCTTGAGTAACTGTAGTGCTTTGCAAGTCGTGCAAGAGCTAGAAGGACACCCTCAAATAGACAAGCCTACTTCGGGCTGGGCGACCGAGCAGTATAACAGTTCATAGAAGAACCACGGTTGCGTGACCTGGCCCATCAGTGTTGAGGATGCCCGGCGGCTTTCCGTAATCAATCATCCGTGTCTCTGAAGCACTGCTTGTGTCTGGTAGAAACATCGGGTGCATCGTCGTGCATTGAGTGTAGGCAGTCCTCCTTTGCCCGAGGTGATCCTTCTACGTCGCCTTCGGTGGCTTGGACACAGTGCGTATGTATGCCCATACTCTACCTTTTTGTGTTGTTTTTGCACGTGCTGGACAAGGCCGGAAGAGGCGACGTGGCGATCAGGCTATGATGTGGCAAGAGGTATGGGGAAGTTAGTTTCGGCTTTGGCCTCGGCTGGCACTTCCTGCCATCTTCGTTGGGCCCCAACAATTGAGAATTGTCGCTGAGCGGAGACACTGAGAGATACGGCTCAGAACTGAATCCAATGGCTGGAACGGCGCGTATGGCCTGTCTAATGAACTCGTCCGCCTTAAAAATGTCCGAAAACAGCCAAAAATCAGAAAATATGCATGATAAAAGTACAAAATTTATTGTTGTTCTTTTTTTCTCCACTTTGTGTAAACTTTTATTTACGTGTTGCGTTAGCACCATGCTTGTTTTCAAGCCGACGTATACTGACGATATATACATATATATATATATATATATAATAAGGAAACTGCAAAAGCCCAGCATCTAACTTCATTTCAAAACGATTGCTTTTCATGTCATTTGTGTAAAAAAAATTGTGATAGTCACATACACGCTTTGACACGACTCCCCAAGCAGCGTTTGCTGGATCTAAACTGGAACTCTTAGCCGGCTGATTCGGCAAGCGAATGCTGTTTTGTTAGTTAGTTATGGAGCGTAGACTGCCAGAATGTTTTTATGAAAAAATGAACCTCACTGCGGTATTTTAGACGAGAGCAGGCCTGAAGCATGTGTTAGCATTTTCCAACGCTGAAGTCAGAACGGGAAGACGAGAACGTCTGAGTTGTTCATATTCGCCTGAAAGATGAACGCAGTGGTAGCTTTTTGAATTAGTCAGTCACCTTTATCACAACCACCGTTTTCTTCACGTTATTTTGAGACGGATCAGCTAGAGCTGCCAACTTGTATATAATTGGATGGCAAAGATTTGTTAAAAAAGGTTGGCTACCTTATTCGGCATATAAACAGGAAAGTAGATATATTTCGGGAATCACGGCGAGGTGTGCAACGACCAAGATTTCTTAGGTTATTTTTCTGACAACCGAGTAAGATAGAAAAAGGACCCTTGACATTTTTGATTTATGGTAAACCAAACTACAATGTGCAACTAATTGTAAACTAGCCGCGTTATATTTCCCAAAATGTTGTTGCCAATCTAGTCCTCCAACCAATTATAATCACCAGAAAAGCGTAATGTATACCATACGGAGTTTCATGCAACTTGGATTAACTTCCTTTCTGAACTTCATGTGCTCCCTGAGAAGTGCTCGAAATTTCAATTTCTTATTTTGGTAGCCTCTCATTCTAAACCCAATTCCATGCGTTATGTCAATAAAGTTAATCAGATGTCAGAATATCATCACGTGAGTTAGGGACTCTTTCGTAAAACGTGTGTACTGTTAATCGTGGATGTTGGTTTGTATCGGAAACTTGATTAGCAGACCATAGGATTTCAGAATTCCAATTATGGTTCACAGTGACATTAATTGATTACGTAAAGCACCCAACATCTTGTGAATAACGTGAATATGTTGATTGCTGCTACTCGCCTTGCCCAGGAGCGCCACAACGCGCTCAAACTGTGATGAGAGAATCTCCAACTGTGGCAGTTGACTCTAAAACTACGCAAAATACCCGAGTACGAGCCGGAATACGAGCAACAGGGACGTGAAAAAATACTGGGAGTGTAAAGTCTCCTTGTTACAGAAAGTGCAACTATTTGCGTACGAGGGATCGAATTGTAGTACATTAGAGTTTTCACAGTGCAATCCACTGTAACTTAATATGTATCATAGGGGCACGAGTGCACTACATGCACGCACACGCATGCACGCAAACATACAACACAGTTGTAAAATGAGGTCACCAAATTTACCTCCCTCCCCCGGAACAAACTGAGTCGAATGTGAAACGACTCAAGTTCGGAGTGATAGCGAAAAAATGATCAGTCAGATTGTTCACGTTTTTCTTACCGAGCAACTGTTTCCGGCTTTTTCGAGCGCACACTCATGCTCGCCATGATGACGGGGTAATTGCATTGTAGTGTTTGTCCATTACTCTTAAAATGAGACATTAGTGTATACTGGCTACAAAATCAACAAAGATAATTTGTGGTGCACATTACTGGAAGGGGGAACCCTGGAACAAAGCGACCAGTTTCTTGGTTATTGCGTTATACATATTTATGCACCATGTACTCTTCTGACGGCTAGTCCCGATACTTGCACGACTCGCAAATGATTTTTTTCATGCAAACCCCACACGGAAAACAGACGAACAAATGTTTCTCATCGGAGGGCATAAACGAGAATGAAAGCTTTCAATAATAACCCCTATTTCGTTAGCCGCTTAAACAGCAGAACAACGGTATCCAGATCCCGAATTATATATATAATTCAGTACTCTTTTGATCAAGTAACCTTAAAAGCATACACTCCGAATAGGTGTGTACTGCGGGAATCGTTTTTATACTGTCGAAATTGTGCATGGATGTCCTTTGTTGAAGAGCCTACAGACCGACCGTTGATAGTTCTTTGACGGTCGGAATGCTACTGCAACAAGCAGTAAATGCAAGTGGTATATGAATAATTGGTACATATTTGTGCTCACCTTGCACGCATGAACGTTTCGGATTGTACGTAAGACAAACTAGTCCAATCGAACCGTTGGCAAGTATGTTAGGCATCGCATTCGGCGGAGGTGACAAGATACCCAACGGCAAAGACATCGGATTAACACGAGTGGAAAGACTATTGACCAAAGCGAAGGCCTCCTCGGCATGCTGACAGTGATGGTTGAACATACAAAATGTGAATAATGAAGAACAGTAGTGAGATCAGGAATTTTTCAGCATCAAAAGTAGAAAGTTTCTTCAAAAACTAGAAGAAAAAGTAGGACAAAAGCATCACGAGGTTTACGCATCGGCAGTGTATTTGCTTGCCGGCATTTCGTTCAAACAATGATTGGACAAAATAAGGTCACCGTACAACTAGCTATTGGGAGTTACGAATTGACAAAAATATCTGATTCACTGTGAAAGCAACATGTGCAAACGGTCACCGTAAAGCAAGTGGAACAATGCCCTCAACGTATACCGCATGGTAGGAAGCTAATCATACAATATCACCTTAAGGCGATCGATTATCATTTTTCATCAGCTAAAGGATATGGATTGTCAGGAATCGACTCATCATGGGGAAATAAGGGCTTTCAATGCAAGGAGAAATGATTAATGGTAAAAATAAATATACCCCTTTGCCAACAGAGCGATTATGATTGGGAGATAAAACAAAGTGGTGGGAGGTGTGTTAGCGGGACGTATGTCCCAAAGTTCGGCAATCCGCAGATAGGAGGTCAGAAACACAAGATTCGCCAGTTCGAATTAGAAAGTTGGTATGCATAACTGGGAGTCCGTGTACGGGACCAGCGCTGAAAGATACTGTGATAAGAACAGCGCGAACAGAGAGAAACGAAAGTGTTAAAGCAATTGCTGATTAGGCTGACTGGACTACGTGGACCCAGCCAAGAGGGACAACGAGATTGCAACTTGACGTGATGTGACGGCTTGCGTGCCTCCATGACCCAGCGAGCTACACAGGATGGCTTATCTCAAGCCGAAGATCCAATCATGCCTGTAAGGTCAATGAACAGAAGCCTGACGAAGTAGACTCCTGGTCTTTCGAGTCGAGAGTTGATCTGAGTTGGCAGCTCATTCAGAAAAACAAGTGGAAAAACAATTGACCCAAGTGGATAGGCTTCCACTCAGCTGTACCCAGCTCCCGTGCGGTCAGGTTCTTGTCAGAACCAAAGGCTTCGGTTGAGAACCCTAATCGTTCTTCTGCTTTATGGCCGAACGCCCTAGCAGTACAGGTCCATCAATCCCCATGAGTTACACGCCTACAAATAATTCCATACTGCATCGGTCGTTGCGCAGGATAATCAGGACCGCGCTGCCCATTGCATCGAGCGGGGTGGGTAGTGATAAGCATGCTACTGCTCATAGTTCCCTTTCTTTTATTCAACCTCTCTTCTGTCTCAAACCAAATCCTTTTGCCTTCCCCTGCCTACCCACAATGTCCCCACTGATAACACGCCCTATACTCGCAACCGTTCATTGTCAAATAATGTAGTAAGTGGTTTTCAGGCTGCTAATTCACATTTTCTCAAGCCTCGTCAACTTCTGAATCTCGTTTCCTTCAATGTGCGCGCTTTGATGCAGGCTGGCCGGCAGGCATGTTTAGTTCTGACAGTGGACTCATTTTTGATCAATGTCTGCTGCACCAGTGAGACACGAATTCGGGATTCGAGTAAAGTAATTCAAATAACTGAGCCAAATGTCTCGTCAAGATAATTCCTGCACTCTTCAGAAGACGCAGCAGTTCAAGCTGTGGGTCGACGCGGGTAGGAATAGTCTTAGGTGAGAAAATTGAAACGGGCCTTTGAGACGGGATCCCAGTCAACAGTCGCTTGTGCGCCATGAGATTGCAGGGATCAGTCGGCATCCGAAAGGATAGTAGTGTTAAGCGTAGTTTATTTGTTATCTCGGCACACGCTCCAACAGACTGCAGCACTGATATGGAGAAAGACGAATTTTACGATAACCTCGTCACTCTTGTTCGGAAGAGCAAACGCTCTGACATTGTAGTGGTAGCAGGTGACTTCAATGCACAAGTTGGCAAACTGAGTGCATCGGAGTCATGTTTAGGTGGGCGATGCGCATTGCCTGCACAGCGAACAGACAACGGAGAAAGACTTCTCCAATTCTGTGCAGATAATCATTTATTCCTATCTAGTACGAATTTCCGACACAGTTCGCGTCGCACTGTGACATGACACTCTAGCTCGACAGGTACTTTGAGTCAGATTGACCATATCGCAGTTAGCTACTGTTGGCGCGGTTCTGTCCAGAACTGTAGATCATATTGGACCACAAACGTCGAATCGGACCATGCGTTAGTTTTAATGCGATTTTTGCTGCAGCTGAATGGCCATCGACGCAGGCCACAAATCCGATTGGCTGTCGAACGTTTATCTGATTTGGCTGTTCGCAACAGCTACGAACAGAAACTGTCCGAGGAACCAAGAACTGCGACCAGTAGCAATGTAGACGATCAGTGGGATCAAATTAAGCAGGCGATGCATTTGGCAGCAGATTTCGCCTGCGGTCCCAGACCTAGTATTCATCAGAAACATTAGATCTCTCAAGCGTCGCTAATTCTAATGGAGCAAAAATGCCAGCTGCCTAACTGCAAGGAAATGAATAAGATGCATCGGCAGTTGCGGCGTCAGTTGACCATAAGCCTTAGGAATGACCGCGAAGACTGGTGGGTTAAGGTAGCCGAAGAGATGGAAGTGGCGTCCGCTTCAGGTAACAGCCAAAGACTGTCTAAGCTTATACGCGACAGCGGTGGGCGGCGAACTTCGGTTAGTGAAGTC
>LUCM01001440.1:207184-235829 GCA_008360955.1 Fasciolopsis buskii | reverse complement strand
GATGATGATGATGATGATGATGATGTATACATATAATCTAAGTACAAATACTGTCCTATTGGCTGCATAGAGGAGTACGGAAACGCGATGCAGTTAGTAAGTAGAAATTATCAGGTTCAGTTCTTTTCAGTTTTTACAATCATTACTCTTTTTGTTTTGACTGTGAAATCACAGCGCTATCTGCTCAAAAGGAGGATGAACGGAGAACAGCGGAAGAACAACGAAATAGTAAGAAAAAGAGTTATTCGGATGGGGAACGATTTTGAATGCAAGTACACCGCTGACGGCTGCACACAGCCATTACACCTAGTAGTCAACCATTCGGTGAAGGAGGCTCGCGAAACCCAAGTCTGCAGCCTAGCTGGGTTTACTTAGACCGGTCGGCTGTTTGCGGTCTTTATATCTTTTAACCATTTTTTGCAAAACCACAGGAAAACTATTCGGGTAAGCATTGCATTCGAACTACTCGCGACCATTTTTTACCACCGGTTATCTAGCACCTGAGGAAGGATGGCGCGTGAAAATCAAACCAGTCACTCATCCGGTTGTAGATTGTACTGAACAAATTTCACCCAGCAGTAGATTTAAAAACAGACAAAGCTTTCATAGACCTAATATATGCTTTTTTCTTGATCTGAAAACGGCGTTCGATGCAGCCGATGACACAGTTCTCTGAAGATTCATCTAAAGAAATTTGTTTCTCTAGTTTTGTATGGATATGACTTCGGATATAGCCCTATCCTCACCCGAGAATGGCGGCATCCAGTTTGTCAGATAGCAAACTGCTTGAACTGGGGTATCCGAACGACTTTGTGCTTCTGAGAAGCAACGATAGTAGAGAGACGTTTAGGATACACATTGTATCTTGGACGTATAAAGCGCTCATCCAGGACGGAGTTGGCTCGAAGCCGAACCGTTTGGGTGAAGTAGACAAATTTTGATCTACATTTCACTAGGTGGTCATTTATCAGATGAAGTGACTTTGGATAATAAAATACCGATTGGTATCAACCAATTTGAGACATCTACGGCATCGGTGAAACATTAGGTCATCGATCAAAAGTCGTGAGTACGCTGCAGTGGTGAGATTAGGCTTATATTGTATTGGACTTTTGAGTACACAGGTGTCCGCATTTCAGTCGAAAATGATGCATTCGTTGCCTCATCAGAATATAGAGTTAAAAAGACGGAGCGAAAAATTGAACATTTAAAGCTTTGAGAGATAATTTAGAAAGCCTGTTACTACCTGTTCCCGATTAGTGCGAATTCGGGCTGAGTGGAGGTGACTCAGGCATCCATAGATATTTATGCTAGAGAGTATGGAGCGAAAGGTGGAATGTCTTGGCATGGGGACGGTGTATAGAAAGGTCGTTGTTTAGGGGATGGGACGAATCCGAAAGAATTTTGTGCAAATTTTTACATACGCCGATAGATGCATATCGCACAGTCTGGCGCACAGTTCCTTTAGTAGTATGCAAGATATACCAATAATTGACAAACTACGACAAAGAGTTCCGAAGTTTTTCTTTAGCAAAAATGACGGGAAAACAATAGAAAAGAGCGGGGAAAATAATGATAAACAAATAGGGAGTGTTTTTGGTTAACCTGGAAATGATAGTCTTCTAAAGTTCTCCGCACAACTGAAAATATGAGATGACTATCTCAAGTTTTTATCGACATTAATTCCTATATACTTGATAAAATCTACCCAAGTGAATGGTTCTGTGGTAATGAAAGAGGGGTCAGCTGGGTAAGCAGACCGAGAAAAAGCAAGCAAACATTCGATGCATTCCGACAAATTAAGATTTCAACCACAGCGAACAGAACAGCCATGGGATACAAGTTGTTGCAAAAGTTGAGGAAATCTTCGATTCCAGATATAGACTGACAGAGAGCAACGTCATCAGCGCATTTGAATAACTGACCAGGGGGACTGGCGCTACTGTACGCTGAAAACAAATAAAGAAATTGGACAGCTCCTTGGAGGACTCCAGAATTATCTATTAACGGGACAAGTATTTCGCCCAGGTTTTGTGGACTGAGTTCTGTTGGTGAAGTAGTCCGACAGCCATGCCAGGAAGCGTTTGGGACAGCTAGTGTTCTAGTTTGAGAGGTAAGAACCATGGAAGATAGTCGAATGGGGAGCACAAGAAAGCACATCGGACAAATTTGACAAACGTATCCAAGGGTTTGGTGATACAATGAACCAGGGAAGCCACAACATCCAAAGTAGATCCGTTTGGTTTACTGGCAAACTGAAAGGGACGTCGGGCACATTAACAGAAGTTAGGCGCCGCGTTCTGTTAGTTTGGGACAATGGGATGTAAGAGCAAGGGGTCGCATATGTTTGGCTGGAATACTGGAATTACTAGGTTTGGGAATGGGTACGATAGTGACTAGTCTCCAACAATCGGGAGTGGAATTTGTGCATAAGAATGTTTCAGGAAAAAAAGTAAATGCACTCATGATTGAAACTACACCGTACTTTAGGGGAAGTAAAGATACTGTCAGGACTTATGTTTGTAGTTATTTGGGTCGAACGAAGGAGTTAGAACACTTCTTCCCTAGAAAGGGGTGTCTCATCGGCACGTTCACTCGAAAACCAAGAAACACCAGTCATTACGTGGATAAATAAACGCCCGATCGATACTTTTTACATCTGCAGTACAGCCTGTTGGTTTCGTTTTTAACAAAGGTGAATTCCCTGCTTATTATATGACTTAAAAACGTGGTCCCTTCGGATAGAAGATATAGGTAGGCTATCAGTGTTCGAACACCAGTGTCTTCCTTGTCACTTCTAGGACATGGTAGGGTTGAGAGTTTTTGGTGACTCTTTGGAGGTTGAACGTAGAGTGCTGGGCCTTGGGATTCAACCTTGAGAAGAGGCAATGAATCTAAACAGGTTAAAGTGGTTGGGTTATGTATTGCACGAGCCCAAAGATTATCTGTCAACGTACGCAGTTCTCAAGATCAGGCATCGCTTGGGAAGTGTCGGTAGTCATTATCAGTTCAGCTTATTGAGTACTGTCACGAGGCTTGATAGCTGTATAAATCCGTGATTAAACTTTTTGTTGTAGCGTAATCTGTACCATAGATGACAGAAGAAGCGTCATGCAACAAGTCAAACCAAGAGTTAGGATGCAATGTACTTTCTTGATTCACGATATACGTGCGAATCTATATCCAAATGATAAGTACCACTCAAATAATGAGGTACAGTGTTGTCATAGACAGGACTTTTACCTGACAGTCGACGGTTAGCCAAGGATACAAGGAGGAAAGAACCGCTGATGACCCCCACTAATGGTCCCGGTGGGCTGCGGTGAATTTCAACTACAGAAGGCTGCCAAGTAATGAGAGATGAACATTGAAAGCATGAGACTGGACTGATAGAAGTAAACTTTTCTTTGCTCACTTTTAGGAAAGAAGATCAAGAAGATTCTTGGATGGGAAACAAAATGAATACGACAAGTTAGTGATCGTTGTGGACACTGAATACAAAATGAAATGTTGTAGAACTTCAGATCCTTCTGTTCGAGCCGCTCTCACATTATGCTCATCTTAATAATTCCTAAACGAAAAAGGATACTCGTTGAAAGGAGATGTTAAGACGGAAACCACAACAAAGCGAAACAAAAAAGAACCACTTACGGGGATTTCTACGAGAACATGAGCCAATATGTAACCACTGGACAAAGGACCGGAGAGTCGGTGCACTACCGGACTATCTTGATGCGCGTGTATCAGTGTGATTTGGGCAGCAGGTCCCCAGAGTTGCTGCATGTTCAGTTGGCTATGGAGAGTGGGATAGAGGATGACTGTAAGTAAGTGCAGTACCATTTACATAGACGGTCCAAACAGGGAAGTGTAAAATTATCGTGGTGGAAGAGAGGAAAAGCAAAAAGGTCGAAAGAAGATAAATGGAATACAAAAATGAAATAGATCATGACGCGTAATATTCCTGACTAGGAGATAAACGAGTGTCATGGACAATGAACAAAAAGGGAACAACCGATGTTATCTATTACCGATTAACTGGATTAAATGCCCTTTACTAATCTTGTGAACAACGCGCTTGAGTGCATCACCTAGAAGTTAAAAAGCAAAGCCATAACGCAAGAACGCAGATGACGTCATCCGCGTAATCTAAATCATAGCTTCCCTTCATTTTCCAGTTTGACTCCTACATTCTGAAGACCTTCTAAAACATCTTCCATCACCTCGTCCATGACAAAATTGAACAGAAATGGAGAGGTGGAGCACCCTTGTCGAACGAGGCTAGTCATTTGAAACGAACTTGGCAGTTCACCGTATACCTTCAGGCGACCACAGGTATGCAAGTACAATGCTCGCAACAGGTTCATGAATTTCGTTGGCATGCCCTTCCGGTGGAGAGCACTGAATAGTGCTGGTCGATCCACAGAGTCGAAAGTACCTCTCAAGTCGAGAAAGGCAACGATCGCAGGGCCGCGGTGTGTGTGTGTGTGTGTGGCGCGTTTCCAGAAACTGTCGAAGAGTGAATATCTGGTCGATGCAACCTACACCTGGACCAAATCCGACCTCCTGTTCGTGGATGTTATTCTCTCAAGAACTGGTGTCAAATAACGTAGCAGTATCGAAGCTAACACCTTAGTAACTGTCGGGATTAAAATAATCCCCGATTATTGTCACAGTCACTCTGTGCGCCCTTCTTGATAATGGGTACAATCAGTAACTCATCCCACGATAACGGAATACGTTCCTCGTTCCAAATATCACGAAGCAGCGAGTTAAGTGATTTCTTCAGGGTTTCCCCACCCAGTTTGGAAAGAAATGGACGAAGATCGACGACACCGGCTGCTTTTCCCCTCCTCAGAAGTCGAATATTCGACTGCACTTCCAATTCCGTTCGGGGATCAAGTGAAACCTCCCAAGGATTCACAGCTACAGACGTCGGTCTAAATACGTTAGCGTGTGGCCAGCTAAACTGATCACCAAAGTGCTCTACCCAACGGTCCACCATTTGCTGTCTATCATGGATGAGCTCTCCGACTCCATTAACCGAAGTTCGTCGCCCACCGCTGTCACGTATGAGCTTAAACAGTCTTTCACTGTTACCTGAAGCGGCCGCTACTTGCATCTCTTCGGCTACCTTAACCCACCAGTTTTCGCGGGCATTCTTAAGGCTTACCATTATTTGACGCTGCAACTGTCGACGCATCTTATTCACCACCTTGCAGTTAGGAAGCTGGCGTTTTTGCTCCATTAGACCCAGCGACCCTTGCCAGATCCAGTATCTTTGATAAACGCTGGATCTAGGACCACAGGCTAAACTTGCTGCCAAATGCATAGCCTGCTTAATTTGATTTCACTGATCGTTGAAGTTCTTAGTTCGTCGGATATTTTCTGTTCATAGTTGTTGCGAACAGCTGAGACAGACGGAGGTCCGATGACCGATCGGGCTTATGGCCTGCGGCGATGGTCGTGGGCTGAAACAAAAATTACAATAAAACTAACGCCTGCATTAAAATGTGCACATTGAAGGAAGCGAGATTTAGAGGTTGACGGGGTGGAGGACTTTTGAAATCGGCAACGTTGAACGCACTTATTTTTTTGTCAGTTAATTCAAAGGAAGTTCTTTTACACTGATGCTTTATAAAATTTTCAATGGGCTTCATAAGGCTTTGATGACTGAGCTGGCGATAATCTTTAGTATTTATGAGTTTATGGTTATTTTGATCTTGGGTCCCCTCGATGACCTCGTACTGAAAAGAATGCATTCGTTTCATCACGTGCTCCTTGCTAACACGAGTTTTCACCTTAGCGGACTGACTTTCGGCTTGAGAAGTTTGACATCTCTGTTTGAATACCATTATTTCCATTTTGAAAAAAGTCTGAAAATTCGGCAGCCCAGTTCGACAGATTGATCCCTATAAAGAAACCCAGTCGACGATTGGCTATATGATCTGACTTCCGACTTTCTTGGTTAGCGGGGCAGTTTGCTCCTCATCCTGTTCATTGATGGAATGGGTTGAAGAGTACCAGACTTCAAAAAAAACTCGTTTGCGTGCGTCGCGGTTGCCCAACTTCTACTTTTTATCGGGCGCGTTATTGAATATCGTCTTTTTGGCCAACATTTACTTTCGAAAGGTCGTGGGCATCCAAAAATGCACCGGACATGATGCAGAGCTGCTTTATGATATAACTCAATGCACATAATGCCCAAACCGCCAGTTTTGTCAGCGAAGTTGAGATCCTTTTTAATCTCCCAGAGTAAATCTTAACAAGAAAGCTGACTGCACCATGATATTGGTGACGATACGGTTCGCCTCAGTGAGAATGATGTTTTCAGGGGCAACTCTGTTTGTTAACTTTGAGAAACAGAGGTACAGTGATAGAGTTTTTGGTACATTGTTTTAAATGTTTTATCACACTACTTTCACAAATGTGTTGAGTCTACTTCTCTTGATAAGAATAAGTTGTCACCACCCCAGTTACCTCAGGAGTTTTCCAAGAGACAATTCTATTCCCACTGCTTTTTCTCTTTCTACTTCCACAATTTCATTGATTGCAACTATGCTGATGACGTTGCTTTTAGCTGTCTTTAGGACACTGATAGAAGTTTTAATTGTCTATAAGATAATCCGAACAAAAACAGCAGCCAGCTTCGCTCTTATTTCTCACCACTGGATATTCTTAAATGTGTTGATGTTCCCTTACTCTTCGGCGTGGTTGCGCTATTTCCAGGGACCGCGCATCGCCGTAGCTTAAAAACGAACGCATTCAAAAATTCTCCTGTCCGTTACTTCAGAACAAGGTCAACCCACGGTCTCTTTGAATCGAACACGTTGAATCTGTTAAACAAACTCTCGTTTATGTTGTTTAGGTTTAGAAAATGGAAAGTACCGGACAAACTTGGTCTCCAATTTATTATTACTTGATCTCCCAACTTTTGGTATTACTGCTTCTGGGCATTCTCCTTCGATTAGAAAGAAAAAGCATTTCGATAAAATCGCTAAATCCCGGGGACGACTCACACAATGTACCGGGGAATTGACAGACTAAAAACGTTTTGAGGCCCCGTGATAGATTTTTACCTAGTTTGCTATCTAACACGAACCATCATCTTCACCCAACACTATTCACGGCTGTTTCTCATTCTTCATCGCGCTCTACATTGATGTTCCTCTCATCTTGAACCTCCGTGTACGTGAACAGCCTTATTCCCCACCTTGTTCATTTAGACGTGTCCCGCGAACTGGTAATGACGGGAATCTTAGAGCTCATCTCCACTGATAACCCACTTCCTCCGACCCGTGCGTTTTTATTCCAATTTGTCATGCCACTCATTTGAGGATATCAGTAAAGCTCCAATTTGTCCCTTGTAAATTTTATGCATTTCATGTGTTTAGGCTAAAAACCCACTCTCATTTGGGTGCATAAAAGCACGATTTGAATCGTATCATTGGGTAATTGACATGAGATCGACAGTTTTAGAACAATATTTAACAGACTGAATGAATACGCAAAGTTGGGTTATAACGGTAATCAAATTGTGTGAAAGTAAGCGCGTTCGAAATGAGTCGTCGTTTGGGATAATAGAAATAATAATCGGCCAAAAAATCGAACAACAATCTATCCGAACAAGTACATGCGACACCGAATTTCGAGAGGAACGGCGGTGATAAGACGGTCAACAGGGAGATGATTTGTTGTGCTGACTCACTGGTGGTTTTCGGCGAACATTCATCTCGTTCATACGCAATTCTATCGTAAAAAATGATTTAATTTTCTGCCTAATTTTGCAATTGAGCTTTCGCTCCAAAAGACGCTCTTATCCCATATCCAGTATTGATGAAGATATCACAGTTCTGTTTTGTCTGATCGATATACTTAATGAGTTCTTATCGGTTATATAGAACTCGCGTTCGGTTACATTGTGATCAAAGTTCATTGAAGTTCAGACGGGTTCAATACAATCGGTTTTGAGTCAGTTGCGTTGTGATTTGAGATGGAATACGTTCGACTGTTTTGGTCCAGTCCGATACGGTGCGACTGAGGCGGAGATCTGAGTTAGCTCAAAGCTGGCAAACAACATTTAGCGTCCACACACACACACATATATACATATATATTTATAACGTCCATACGGAGAAATGGGTTAATTGAGTTGCCTTTGTTTGTACCGTCAAACATTACACACCGCGTCTCAAGAACAATTCACCAAACCTATTGATTACATCATGCACGACCAGTTGCCATGGTCCGCTGCGACTACTAGAACGATGAGGAATGAAATTATGACAGATTTTCGCAGGCAATTCTATGTGTGCACTTTTCTAATGTGTATTGAAACACCACAATTAAAACATGGAACAACTGGGGGTGTAAATTAAAACAAAAAAGAACCCGGTTCAAGACTGGAATGTACCTGATTTCGCGCGAGGCAGTCCGTTCCAAGATCAAGCGCATTGTGAGACGCAGTCCGTTGGAGCTTGTGTTCGTATCAGTCAGTTGCGCTTCACCTTCCCAAATCACAGATCGTGTGCCCATACCGGAATCCATCGGGGACATCCGCTGTTGTTGCTGTTGTTTTTGTTGCCTTCGCATAGCCTGGATTTGTGATGACTTTGCACTCATATGGGATTGGCCGATATCGGCTCTGGAATTGCTTAACGATAAAAAAACGAGAATGTGAAAAATCCACTTTTAAAAAGTGTTTTGATTAATATCCCCATACGGCCACAGAACCAGTATCAAGATGCAGTCACTGTCTGCGCATTGTTAGTCCAGTATCTATCACTTTGTACTAAAAATACCGACTGTTTCGTCAGCTAAACGAAGGAGATAGAAACGATGAAAAATAGATATGACAACTGGGAAGTGCCGATGGATTGAGAACTTAAGTCAATATGAGAATCAAGGATATCAAATCCATTGTCGAAAGCCAAACTGTACCTGCGGAAACTTCCGTCCGGTACTGATTCCCGATAGCCCCCTAGGTCACTCGTCGGAAAACCAGTATTGGCAGATCGTCCGGGATTGTTCGATATGGCGCTGGTAGTTATCATTTGTCCGTACGGTGTATTGACTGAAGACGTCAGCGCTCCGGACGAAGCGTTAGGTCGACAATTAGCCGGTACTGCGTTCGGGTCATAATTTGTATACGGAGAGCACGTTTGTGATGTGGACTGATTGAGTCCTGAACTCATACCGCTATTGGAGTGTGAGTACGGACTAGGGGCAAAGTGACCAGAATGGCCCATCCCGGATCCCGGAGGCTGACCAGTGAACCCGGAGGAATTCATTGGGCCAGAAGGATTTCGCCCACTGCCTACAAGGCTGTTGTTTATCATATTGTCTGGCGAATTGAGTGCGTGGCTGCCCATAGCCTGGAAGGGAAAATGAAGAAGCGCCAATACAGTGAAACCAATGAGCCGATTCTAAACAGCACTTTCTGAAGAGGGCAGCCTGACTAATGGTCCTTTGGTAGACGGCAACTTGCTGTTGTCCGGCACGTTATCAAACCTGACCTAATGAGATCTTACGAGGTTCTATGCCGACCCAAGTTTTAGAGTCACGATTGATAGTCTCCCCCACTTTCCCCGTGTAGTGGCCATGGAGCGCGCCCTTCCCACTCACTCGTGCGAAGCACATCATTAAAGCTTTTTCGGGCATTTTATAGAGTATGATAGCGCACGCAGTCCGGTATATATCTTGTGGGCTCACCTGAATGGAAGCATTTTGTTGTTGAGTTCCAGTTACCGAGTGGGGTGAAGCATGACGTTGAGGTGGCACGGTGGTGGCGGCTTGTGGAAGTCCGGCCGAATTTATCTGAGGTGAATACTGTCGGCCTCTGATACGGACAGAAGACTGTGCGGCAGATGGAGAAGGTAATCCAGTTCCAAGTAGAGATTGTGGTGGAGCGGATGGTGAATTGGCATTTGAGGGCGAGCGGAACGGAGCCGGTCCAGTAGCACACGGAGACATGGGTGAACCAGTTACATTCACAAGAGTCTGTGTCGTATGATGAAGATGTGAGTGCTGTAGTGATAGTTGTTGTTGTTGTTGTTGCTGCTGCTGCTGCTGCTGCTGCGGGTATGGAGCACATTGAACAGACGATTGAGAATGAGGATTCGGATTTGAGTTAGACATGCTTAATGCCATATTACTGACAGGAGAAACCATTTGTGTTGTAACCGGATTACTAGTATTGTAAGGCTGTTGAGGTGACATAAGACTGAGCGATGGTGCTTGTGGTGTTGCTACCGAATCTGAGCCGTATATGCTGCCTGGTTGATCCACCGAATTCGGACCGGAATAGCCAACAGATAAAGGAGTGCAAGAATGCTGTCACATGGTGGGCAAGAGGGAACAAAATGTAATCGTACAGATATTATTCAAGCTGGATCTCTTATCAACATGTGATTAGCTGACAAATTCGAACACCGTTTAAAAAAAGCACATTAGACCATAATATTGCCTCGAAAAAGAGCAGACCCCCAACTGTTTGACCACATTGTCAAATATGCAAATAGAGATTGGATGGAAAAAGGATCAGAATTAGCAAATCGGTGGTCACAAAGCAACTCATTAGGTGGTAAACTGATTGCGGTAACAGAAAGCTTTTTTAGCGACCACGTATAGTCGATAAGCCACCAAAGTCAATTTGAACTTCACATACCTATTGTTCTTAGCTCATTTGAAAATCAGAGATGCAGAGAGAGGCTTCCAATCATTGTCCCAAAAAACTAGAATGCCTTGGTTACGAGCGACGAGTCGTACAGCGATCAAGCATCATCCATCCAAAGTCAAAAGTAGAGGAATGCATCGGACTAAAATCAATGTATTGTTAGCGTACCGATATGGAACCATGAACTACAGCGAACCAGTCGGATGTGACCGGTCTACTTATTCCAGTGAGAGGATTTCGACCTATCGGAGCATGAGAACGAATTTCAACAACCAGAAAGCAAGATGCCGGTCGCCTAATGAATACTATAATTATACGATATACTATGTTAATTCTATTTTTAGGCTAATAACAGAATGTCCTATTGACTGGCCAGAGACCCTGTACTCATGCTTGATTAAGTAGGATAATAGTAATAATAATAACGAGTGAAGGGGATGACATAAAAGGGTAAAGAAGGACCATTAAAGAGTCCGGCAGGTGAGAAGCCACCCAGCTGTTTCGCGACATTCTTCTAATAACCAAAGTGAGACCCTGATGAAGAATCTAATTACGAAGTGCAAAACTATATGGACCATGGAATACCGGAGATGCATACCTAGTCAGAAGAAATAATCATAAAACCGGCCGGTCTTGTTTACGGCTACTACTTGCACACCATTGACCAAAAAACGAGTCCCAATAAGTCACGTTACGCGTGTTAAGATCACGTGAGCACTTTTAATCCATTTGAGTTCCGTCCGCAAGTACTGCAATAGGCATATGAAAAACCCAAATAATAATCGCACGTACGATTCTCCTCGGCACGTCGTGATTTATGTTGCATTCGATCCGAGGATATCATTTGCAGGCGTTTGCGAGAGCCAACTCAAATTGCGCCAGCGCGTGCGCATCACGTGGCCCCGCATATTCATCTAAATGTGATATATTGGGTGTAGGTCAGATAACCCTAATGATTATAAGACAACTGATCCCAAGCGAAAGGTGGAATACCTAAACGGTGTGGTAGCAGCGATGACCCGATGCATGGACGTTTTTAAAATAGGATTCTGGAATTTGAATCGACTTCAAACAGCCGCAAGAAGCGAAATTGACTAGATCACATGAATCGAGACATCATGGTACGATTAGACGCAATAAAATTGTTGTTCGTGTCCCTCAAATACCTGAACTTCGATTGTAACTGCCAGTTATGTGAACATTCGAGTTACTTTTGACGGGACTTTCGAGATTCAATTTTCGGAAACTGCTTTGACTTTTCAGTCCTTTCTGTTGTCACACATTTTCCACTTCAGTGGGTAGCACAGTTACAGCTTTGATATGGCTTAGTCACGGCACACTTCCAGCCCAGTAATCCAACCGTCAAACCTAACACGTCCAGGTCGGTTTAAGAGGATTACGCAACAAAATAACGATAAAATGACCAGAACGAAGTGCACGCATGGAGCAACACTTCGTTCTTACCATTTTTTGTTGTACACTTGTAAGCATATATATTTTAGCGTAGCCTACTATCAAATGGACATCAGAATGCACTTAATTTAATTTCGCTGCCTGTTCGCACATTCGAACAAATCTTCAAATAGAAAAAGAATGCTCACTTCGGATGACCGATGCATATCTGTGGTGAGACGAGGTCCGTTTGACCGTGTGATATTCGTCGTCCCGCTCGACGATGAGTAGGTCCCCGTAGGTGAATTTGTACAGAAGGCAGTGGTTGTGGTGGCGGCAGGCCGGTTGCTTGGGGATATCGATAGGGAGTTGGTGTCGCTGTTATTATTATTATTACTGCCGTTGCTATTGTTCTTGGTCATCACACCGCAATCGGTGCCGGAAATATGGACCACACGGGACTGGGTAGCGGTGGATGATTCTGTTTCATTGAGCTGCAACAAAGAACAAATTGTCTCTAAACGACAACAAACTTAGGGCTTTAAACTCGATTAAACTCTCCTTTTATGCACTATTAGTTCTCTCAAAGATGCGATTCTTTTTCAAACATCCCTATTCGTTATGCTAACTCTGTTTCGTCTTTCAGTCCGCCACTCATGCGTTTTCAATTCCGGACCGAGTGATTCCAATTCTAACAATCTCCACTCCGAAGCCTAGCCCCAAATTCGTCTGCTACATCTTATGGTGCCGACCAGCTATAAAGCAAGACATCGTAATCACCGACAACGTCGTCGTTCAGCGTTAAACAGAAGGGAGACCCCCTTTAAGCAACACCTTTTTGACCCAGATACAAGCTGCGCTAGAAGCAATGAATAAGCAGGCTAAAGAAGGGGAGGGTCCACACAGGTGGAAAGAGAAGAGAATACCATAGCAGCCAACACACGGAGTACAATCTAACCAGATAAATGAACTTCTGGGTTTATGCATGCAGTTGAGCTAACATACCTATTATCCCAGATCCTTTGATTGTAAACCCTGGTTTAAGAAAGACTACCCAAAGCAGCCGAAACGTCGGCCAATTACATATTCTACCGACGACGCTGTTATTGATTTCTGTTCAGTTGCATACATAAATTCATCACATGACACATGGGCTTTTCGATATACTTCGGACCTTGTTCGGTCCATATCTGTTAACCATGGACTTCTGAATTATTCTGATTGGACAGAAAATGATAACACGATTGCCACTGTCCATGGTCCGATGCCATATCCTTCAGTGTCTCCAGCCAGCTGGTTGATGAGTCTTTTGGACCCCAAATACGAAGACGTGAGACACCTACTTTACCTAAATTCGCTGGGCATTTTCTTATTCCACGTTGGCACGTCATCTGCTGACCTCCACACATGGGCGAACGAAAACTTAAAGGGTTAAATTAACACTAAGAAACACCGGAAGTAGCGACCTTCAAACTTAAAATCACAAGGTCGAAAAATTTCAGGTGATTTCGAATCGGCCCGAAGCAATCTCTGTGCGTAATGTCCCTTTTCCGAAAATGGGAATCAAACCTTAAAGATGCATTTGCTATTGGAAAATGTCCAATAATGATCTTTAACTTTCTGCCCTGTTTGTGTCTACTTGAATACAGTTTCCAGTGCCGCAATCTGACCAAATATTGTATACATATTAAACTGTTTTGTTCTTTGTAGGAAATGGATGGTTGCCAGCAAATCCAGTTCAGTCGACGTTCAGTTTGACAACCAATAACTTCACAATAATTTGTCCCGATTTCGACTGTTATTTTATAACAATAAATAATCAGAAGTTTACCACTGCCCACGACAACTAGTCACATTGGATAATGCTGATCTAAGAATCAGGCATCCACTGAAAAGCAATATTCCACGGCATCCTTCTACGGGCCGATTGGAGACCTTGGGTAATACAGCCAAATTCTGGAGCCGGCCATCATTTTAATTCAGCGTCAAGCAGCAGGACGAACCCTACTTACCGATACATTTCCCATCGAGTTACACGCTGCTCTAGAAATGAATATGCAACGTGGAGAGGGAGTGGGCCCAAATAGATGGGAAGACAGAAGAATGCCGCAGAGACCAACATAAGGAATACTATCTAACCGTATAAACGCACCTCCGAATCATTCTGATTCGAAGGAAAGGGACAAGAGACAGCAAAAACTTGGCCGCTGAGCTGAATATTTCAAGGATTAGTTTAGCTGGGTGTGCGCCAATGCAGTTGGTTCGACGACCAGGAAATTAGTGAGATGTATCCTACCGACCCATCAAAAGAATTGGAAGAAGAGTCGAACATTCGCCTGCTGAGGCGGGGAAAAGCTACCAGTCCCGACGAACTCCTCGTTCTTTTAAAAATGTGTAGAGAGGCCCTCATAAAGGCAGTTACCTCCTTTCTCCGTGATATTTGGAACGAGAGACGCAGCCGTAATTGTGAAATAAATCACTGATTGTACCCATCTTCAAGAGTGACTGTGACAATCATCGTGGGATTAGTTTACTAAGGATAGTTTCTATAACCTCAGCTGCGAAAACGCTGAGCTACTTGACACCGACTCGCGAGAGTATCTGAGAATAGCAGGCTGGATTTCGTCCCGGTCGAGGCTACATCGACAAGATTTTCGCACTTCGGCAGATACTTGAAACGCTTGCGTCGGAATGCGGCACATATAGTCGCATTGATGAACCTTAAATCGAAGACGCATGACTAGTGAATCATTAATTGCTGTTTCCCCATTCCATCTAGAGGTTGATTGTTGGGATTATAAAATTCTCCAGGAGAACTCCATTTCATGCTTCATAGGTGATTTGTACGTATACTGATGCAAACTGCGTTTTTTTCGCTGTCCACATATGGAGTGGTGTAATTATACGCAATTCGAAGGTCCTCTTCATTTAGTTATCAGATTTAAATTTTGTTGAGGACATATTCCCTATTCCGGAACGATGATTTGGTGAACTATCGCTATGTCAGATATTCGTGACGAAATTTGATTGTTTGGTGTGCTACGGAATACGACAAGGTTTCGCGTATATCCGAACAGCACGGATAGTGTTCCAAAGTAAATTGGCAGGTCAGTCAAATACTATCTTGTGTAATGATCCGGGCTACTTAAGTTGGATTCCTAAATAAGCGATCTCGTAAATTTCGACCAGGCTCACTCGAGGAATAGAATTAAACCGCAAAAGTTATTGTTCTACAGACTCACCAGTGCTTACTGGCTACTCATTGCATTCATTTAAACACCCTCGTGTCTCTGTCCTATGTGAACAGACGCCCTTTATACCAGTTTCGACCAGACTTGTATTTCTTATATGTTAAGTGACTAATACTATATATATATCACAAATCTTAAACAGATTATGTGCCATCGGAATCATGGCGAAGAATGAAAACGATGAGCGAAAAAGAGGAAAGGAAATAATAGGCAAAATGCACCACACACGGTAGTTCTTTCATTCCTCACCCTCCACGTCATCGGCTATCCATCGGGATCCGTGATTCCTCTTTGGGCTTAATATTACCGGGTTGCTCACACCGAAATAGAGAGTTCACTTAAGAGACCTTAGCCCAAGCCTTTGACTCAACAGTCTAACCCAAAAGGCAGCAGGACAATTTGAGGATCACGTAACCAACCGCGGACCAGTGACTGATTGGCCAGTCTATATACCCTTCGGTTGGGGTTAGCCATCTCTCTTTCAAATGCCGATGAGCATACATTCGTGCTATTCGTACGCCGCTCGTGGTTTGTTTGGAATTAGGATGTGGCCAACACCCTTAGACTGATAGCCAAAAACCAATTAGCCCGGTGGATGGCGCCGGGACTTCGTCTCCATCCTCGCACTTCTGTGAGAACATCTCCGCCAGGAGATAGCGCGTCAGACTTCCTCAGCAGCTGCTACTTGAGACCCCGGTTATTTGGGAGCATTTCGGGAGGTGTTCAGGGCGAATAGCCAACTCGGAGCCCGAGAGACCCAGCCTCGACCATGTTGAGGCATTCAGAAGCAACATGAATGCAGAAAGAGCGTGAATGTCCAACAACGTTTCAGTCTATTTAAAAATGACTGTGAATAGAGGTACAACATTTTGAGATAGAAATCTGGTAGGGGAAGGGGGCGAAAGCTACGGAGAAAAACTCCCGAGACAATTTCTGAATGATAACAACCAAAATATTAGCAGTAGAAAAAGGAAGGTCGAAGCAGCTGGCCAACAGTGTTAGTGACTGCGGATGAGAGGTTATGGAACAGTCGTCAGTCAATCGAAATGATGCACTAGACTTCGGCCTAATATTTTGCTAAAGTTGAGAGGTTGTGTAGTGAGCCTCAGTGCGCTTCGTTCTGTTGTATGACTGCAATACATGGAGTGTGAATACTGAGAATATCTGTCACCTAGAGATTTTTTGAATATCGATGACTACGTAGTATGGCTAGCATTGGATGGAATGACCGAGTGAGCAATGTGGAGGTTAGAAATCCAGTACTAGGTGCCGGTTCTTACAATACCTTATCTTGTCATGTGAAGCTTAGTAGACTAAGCTGGTTGGGTCACGTATTGAGTATGTCAAACACTCGTCTACCATACCGTGCCCTATTTTCCGTTCCTCCCACTGAGTGGAAGAAGCCTCGTTGAAGTTGACAAATGAGGCAAGAGTGTGGAACGAGAAAATGTCCAGTAGACTTAGATAAAGTAGGTATCTCACGTCCAAAAGACCCATCGACCAGCTGGCTGGAGACACTGAAGGATATGGCATCGGACCATGGACAGTGGCAATCGTGTTATCATTTTCTGTCCAATCAGAATAATTCAGAAGTCCATGGTTAACAGATATGGACCGAACAAGGTCCGAAGTATATCGAAAAGCCCATGTGTCATGTGATGAATTTATGTATGCAACTGAACAGAAATCAATAACAGCGTCGTCGGTAGAATATGTAATTGGCCGACGTTTCGGCTGCTTTGGGTAGTCTTTCTTAAACCAGGGTTTACAATCAAAGGATCTGGGATAATAGGTATGTTAGCTCAACTGCATGCATAAACCCAGAAGTTCATTTATCTGGTTAGATTGTACTCCGTGTGTTGGCTGCTATGGTATTCTTTTCTCTTTCCATCTACGCAGGTACACTCCCTGTTCCCCTTGTATATTCATTCTATAGCAGCGTGTAACTTTGGGGAAAAGGCCGCGGCCAGTGGGGCTTGCTATACTGTTTAATGCCGAACGATGATGACGCCTACTTTTCTTAAGTTCAATGTACATGATCTCACCACATGCTGTCATGTTATTTATCAACCCTCACTAGGAACGGAAAATACGGCACGGTATGATAGGTAGATGTTCATCATACGCAACAAGTGGTTCAATCAAAGAAGTCCACTAAGTTTGATGCGTTGATATAATGCTCTCCTAGACGGTAATCAACACTCGATTTCTAACCTCCGTATTACTCATGTGGTCATTCCATCGAATCCTAGGCCACTAGGTAGACATCGATTGTGAAAATCATCCAGGTGACGAACATCCTCAGTGGCAACTGTCTGCCTGCTCATTACAACATCGGATCTACTGAAACCTTATGTGACTACATGCTATTCCAATTTTCAGGATCATGATTTCCACTTATTCCCCATCTCCCTCCCCCGGGTAGTGGGCCCAACTGGGTGTGACGCAGGTACCTTCCACCACACTCAAACATGAAACGTTATAAAAAAACAAACTTCATTGCCCGCAACCATACAACAAAACTGAGCGCACAGTGGCACAGTAGACATGACCTTTCAACTTCGGCGTAATATCAAATTGGCACTACAAGTGCTTCAAACCAACGTAGGCTCCTCAAGCCTTTGGTGCTTACTTCTAAAACCGTGCCATCATCCTCAATCAAGCAGAAGCCGAGGTGAGTAAAGCGAACAACAACTGCCAGTTGCTTCTTGTCCAGTATCAAGCTGGCCCGGTCTTATAGCAACATTCTAAAACTCAAAGGTGCAAAGCACGAGTGGAGGTACAGCCCTTGTGAGTCTGTCTGGTGAACGCTGCCCGTGTTTCGTACATTCACCGTCGGCGTAATCTAGGTCACACAGCTTCTAATCATCATCGTGAGACCTCTTAAAGCACCCTCAATTACCTCGTCCATGACAAAGATAAACAAGAATGAAGAGACAGGACAGCCTTGTCGAACACCGCCAGTCCTTCCGAATGAACCTGATAGTCCGCCGTATAACCACATGCGACCAGAAGCATGCAAGTACAATGCTCGCAGGAGGTTGACTAACTTCTCTATCATACCATTCCGGCAGAGAGCAGTGAATAGTCCGGCCGTTTTACTAAGTCGAAGGCACCTTTCAGGATAAAAAAGAAAAGTCATGATTATCGAATGACGGTGTTTAGGGCATTTGAAGTAACTGGCGAAGAGTGGGAATCTGGTCGATGCGACGTCGACCTGAGGAAAACCTGGTTTGCTATCCGCCGAAGTTACTTTCGTGAGTCGGTGTCAAAAAGCGCAGCATTATTGAAGCTAAAACTTTGATATCTAATCGGAACTAAACTGAACCCACAATGATGGCCTGTTCTTTTATTGAAAGTGGATACAACCAGTGATTCACTCTATGATAGAATATGCTTCTCCTTCCAAGTCTCATGGAGCAAGGAAGGAGGCAATCTTACCGGTTCTAAAGACACAAGGAGGAAGAGGAGGGGGAGGGGTGACGGAGGAGTTCGTCGGACCGTCCGATGGTCCTCACCTCAGTAGTCGAACGCTAGCCTTTACTTTCAATTCCGTTGGGGGACCAAGTGACACTTGCTAAGGATTCGCAGTTGTTGACGTCGGAATAATAATATGAATCTGAAGCCGGCTAAACTGCACACTGGAGTATTAGGCTCAAGTGTCGGGCTTTTGCTGTCATGAATGGGTCTACCACTTCTATTGCATATCATTTCACTGGAAAAACTTGACAGTTTAACGGTGCCGCATGGGTTAAACAATTTCTGACTGCTATCTGAAGCAGCTGCTACTTCCATTTCTTCGACTACCACCCACCAACTTTCATAGTTCTTCTTGAGATTCGTCATTACTTGACGTTATACATAACAGCTTATCTTATTCACCTCTTTGCAGTTTGAGAGCTGGCGTTTTTGTTTACTTAGTCAGAGGCGCGAGAAATTCAGCGCACTTGATGGATATTGGATCTAGGGTCACAAACGAAACTTGATGCCAAGTGCATCGCCTGTTTGATACAATGCCACTGCTCATCTACATTATCGCTCGATGAGATCTCTAGTTTAGCTGATATTCGTGGTCACAACTGGTGCAAACATCCCGGTAAGACAGACATTGTACGGCTAATTGAGCTTTACGGTTTGCATCGATGGCCATTGAGCTGGAACGGACCGGTAGGATCTAGCTTAGGAGAGAACCGCACCAGCCGTACCTTATTGTGGCATGACCGACCAAACTCAGGCCAAATGTCGAGTTAGAGCACAATGTCGCTATGCGACGCGAACTGAGTCAGAAGTTCGTACGAGACATGAACAACGGATTGTCTGCATAAGACTGTAGAACCCTACTGTCAGTGGCACTCTTGCACGCTTCTCCATAGTTCTTCTGACTTACGTATTCAAAAGCTGAACAGTCCAATTCAGATCAAGTTTTGCAACTATAAACATTTCACCAACATGCACTGTTTCTGGCTTCTACCTTACAGCATCATGTACCCAAAACAGAAAAGATACGAGAACCAGCAAAAGAATGACTGCAAAATAATCAGTTGAGGAACCATATAGAAAAAGGTAAAGTCCAAATACAGAACGCCAGTCACCGTGGCACTAAATTATATCAACAACTGTCTCCAAACATGGCTTGAGGGTACCCGGTGGACCACAAGGTGGTAGTCTTATTGGACGTGCACGGGTCAGTCCGCTTGTTAAAGTTTTTATGTTTATATCCATGTCATCGGCTGGACACCTCGGCCCATCTTCCAACCATTAGCTGTCTGAGAGAACACCGCACAACAAAATAGACGTTCTTTGGGTATGCGCAAAACACGTTCCGACCACTTTGATCTATTCACACTCAGTGTCTCTTATAGAGATTGGACCCTAGAACGCAGTGCCTTATGCCTAACTTGAGTTACTGACAAAATTCTGCCATCATATTCTACCAATAATACGAAAACGGCTTTCAAAAATCGAAAGTTTTTGCATATATTCTAACTTTGACGGTCATGTTTTTGAGCCATATTACATTGCTGTTGTGTGAAATCAATCTCTGATCAGAAACCGGATGCCTTTCGAACCTTCTGCATACGGAAAAATCCTTAGTCCAATATACAGACACCTGATGAGATAGGGCTAGCCAAGTAATTAAACTTATCTACTTTACCCAATTCTTCTGCAGAAACGAGGCTCGGTTTCTAGATAATACAATCATGCAACAGAATTTTACACTTTAAGGTGCAAAACGCTGCTGCGGACATTGAACACCCATCTGATCGGCGGTGGTCAAGTGGATTAGGTGTGCTACCCCGGTAAGATTAGGTGCTTTAATCCCAGATCTGTCCATTACTTTGGGAGTAGATACCAACTCGTCATTGCCCAGCTGGTTACCACTTCTGACCTAAAGAAACCTGATGTGATGTTATGCAGCTCGAAGTTTCAGGGTCACGGTTGCCGGTATTTCCTTCTTTGTGTAGCTGGCTCTAGCGGCTATACTCATGCTTCGAACATGCCAGAATTAGCTAGTACACTTTAAAGATGACCGTAAAGGTTTGCACGGAGCCGAACACATTTTGGCTCTTCAGGTGCAATTCCAACTGTGAATGGTTGCTTCATGGAATACCAGTTATCTGTTGCCTTGAGATGTTGAACCATTCCGGACAAATATATGGTTAGTTACTTGCCACCAGGGATGAGACGAAAAAACGTATCAAGCATTTCCACCAGATTGCAAGGTGGGAGATGCAAGATCGACGAATTGAACAAAACAACAAGGAGCTAAACGATGAATTGGTAAGTTGATCAGCAGAAACACTATTGTTCAAAAACCAGGGTTGGGTTACCTTTTTGGCTGTGCAATTTCCAACTGTTGCAATATAAAAGTAAACATGAAGTTGGCAATCAAATCAGATGAATGTTATTGCCTAAATGGCTTAGTTGGTCGACAAAAGGCACAACATTACCGACTGGAACTAGTCATGGGAATAAATCTCACCGGAAATATCTGTGGCTGAAATGTATGACACTGCAAAACTCCCTGAGAGTGTGGAGAATTTGGAGATGAATGGCCGTTATTCATGATGTTACCACTCCCGTTGTTGTTGCTGTTGCTGTCGTTGAATGCCGAATCCCCCGCTGGGTTTTGTTGTTCCATCATACTGATCTCTGCCTCAGCCTGGGCGTGGAACGCAGCTGCTGCGGGACCGACAATTCGTCGTTCGGGTGAGTCCGAGTTAAGCAGTCTTTCTGCAACGCAACAGTTTCAGGTGCGGAGGGTGGTAAGCTGAACTTAAATCAGACCAAACAATTAATATTAGACTTTGGTCGAAGGCATTAACTGGATAGCAGATCGATATGGGCACACATGGACAGTTTAAAGTAATCACCCATTCAATAAAGGAAAACAGCAAGGAACGGCACTGGAAACAATGATGAAAGAGAAAACCAATACAAGTGGAGGGAGAAAAAACGAGAGTACCGTACAGGGTTCATTACAATTGTTAACCGGTCCACTTCTCCGTTTTTATAAGCGGAAGTAACTGCAAAATTGATCTTATGTCTCTGTGAGTCTGTTTATTCATTTACGTGCTACTTATAGAAAACACGCTTGCTTAGGCTTCTAGCACCGCTGTTGTAATGGTTGACAGTGGCTGACCCACAAGACAATCAGTGATCACAGCTGTGATCTTCATTCACGCTTTAGTTGATGATAGCCCTGTATATTGCCCTTCTTCTTACTCTAAGTCTCGCCACGTCACTTCCGATGACAGTTAAGACCGCTGCCCTCCTGTTGTTTCTCAACTAGGATAAATTACCGAATGGGGATCTACAAGTTGTGTACTTGTAAATGCTTTTAAAACAGCCCTCTCCTTAGCTTTGACAGGTCACTAATCTTTTTCTCCCAATATACATTTTAACTCATCTGCAATTGATCCGACAGTCCCACTCCATCTAATTAGCCTTTCGTTAATCCTTTGCCAATCGTGGATTTTCAATCTGGTTTTCGTGCTGCTAGCAAGATTGGCTTTCTATTTCACGCCAGATGTTTATCTTCTCCCTCGCATCTTTTAGTGAGCAAAAGATAAGTTCGTTCAGCGCTTGAGTGCTGTAGTCATTCGTGCAACGGAACTCCGTATTCTTTGTCTCCCCTAGGTCGACTTTAACGTAAAACCTTTTGGCTGATTAAAGCCTCCACCCTAACTGCTAATTTGCAGCCACCTGCCCTTCGTCGGACAGCTGCTTCATTGACTCTTTCCTGTCAACAATACTACTTCGAGTTTTGTTTCTCCGGACTTGAATCAGTTGTTTCTATTCTTGTTACCTTCCAATGCTGGTTTCGAACGCAATTTGCCAGCCGTCCTTATCCTGTCTCCATCCTCAAATGCCAAAAAGGTACCAGCATCGAACAGACTGTGATAAGCTATCGGACCAGACTCGCGTATCAATCTCTCAAGGCATCCTAGCCGAAAAATAGAAAATGACCCCGGGCTAATGACATTAATGACCACTGATCGCTTATCAAGAATACTCTGAATTCGGCTGGTTTAGAGAGTTGTGGCCGGACCCGTCGTGTCTCGGTACTATGGATTTCCCCTGAGTATGCCTTTTTGACAAGCCGTAGCCCATCACAAAAGGTAACACAGCCCATAACGAGACGTGAATTCAACGCATTGTACTCGCATACCTATGGTCGCGTGAGGGTACACGGTGAACAATCAAGTGCATTCGAAACGACTAGTGGCGTTCGACAAGGGTGCTCCACCTCTCCATTTCTGTTCAATTTTGTCATGGACGAGGTGATGGAAGATGCTTTAGGAGGTCTCCGGGATGTAGAAGTCGAACTGGAAAATGAAGGGAAGCTGTGATTTAGATTACGCGGATGACGTCATGTGCCTGTTCGAATCCGCGGACCATGCACCACGTGCTCCACATAGACTCTTGAGATCGGTCGCTCGGTTTGGCATGTGTTTTCAAAGTGCTGTTACAGGACTGGACGACAGTAGCCCCGAACTTGATACTGGATGGAGAAGAACTAACGATTGCGAACTGTTTCACCTACCTTGATAACTGCGAGTCGAACGATGATAGCTCAGTAGTGGAGGTAAACACGCGTATATCCAAGGCTTGAGTGCCCTGCGCTGGTCTGAATCACTTGGGGGCGTCGGCCTGATATTTCACTGATGTTGAGAAGTCGTGTGTCTTGTGTTGAAGTGCGCTCAGTTCTTTTGTGCGGTTGCGAGACACGGAGCACGCGTGTGGGAGATGTTCGTCGGTTGGAGGTTTTCGACTATCGATGTCTACGTAGTATGGCTAGGATAGGATAGAGTGACCGGGCGAGTAATGTGGAGGTCAGGAATCTAGTACTAGGTGCCGATTCTCACAATACCTTATCTCGTCGTGTGAAGCTTAGTAGACTAAGTTGGTTGGGTCACGTGTTGAGTATGTCAAACACTCGTCTACCAAACTGTACCCTATATTTTGTTCCTCCCAAGGAGTGAAAGAAGCCGTGTGGAGGTCAGCCAATGAAGTGGCAATGTGGGATGCGAAAATGTACAGCGAAGTTAGGTAAAGTAGGCGTTTCACGTCTTCGTGGTTGGGCTCCGAAAGACCCGTCAAGTAGTTGGTTAGAGACACTGAAGTATATAGCACTGAACGGTGAACCGTGGGGATCGTGTTGTCATTGTCTATCGAATGAGAATGATTGAGAGAGTGCGTTTGTACAGTTCGACTGTGTTCCGTTTGTTGGCTGTAACAGCATCTTATCTTTTCTCGCCTGTGAAGGTCCACTTCTTGTTCCTTTTGGATTTTCACTTTTTTTTATAAAAACCTGGAAGTATGGGGGGAAGCCAGCGGTCAGTGAGGCTTGCCTTGCTGTGTAACGCTGAACGATTATGATGGTAGACGGCCCAGAGTTGCTTTAGGAGTGGATGACGCTGAAATCCAGCTAAACTGTCGTTCAAAAGGCTTAGCCTAGTGTAGAAGAGGTTGCTGCTGATCGTGGGCAGTCGAACCGTCAGTTCCACGGTCCACTTCGGTCACATCCAATGCTCTCTTACCGGTCGCAGGGACTCAGGAAAACTCCATCCTTCAAAGTCCCCAGTGGAGTACGGCGAGGCTCTCTTAGATTTCAATTTCAACTTCACCGTAGAGGATGTTCTACAGAATGCCTTGTTTGGAACGGTGGAGTTGAACAGCTCTCAGAGAACAGATCTTTTTCAGCGTTCAGAATGCTTAGTGACCCTCTGTGTTTGACCACCGATGTCTCCAAAGCATTGCTCAGGTCCAGTGGAAACAGTGGGTGAGCAATGATGAGGTGTGTCGGCGTGTGATAGATGCAAACAATCATCCTGTGACTCAGGTAATCACTTTACATCATCTTCAGTGGCTTGGACAGGTATTGCATATGTCCGCTCGTCATTTCCGTTTTCGTATTCTTGGCTCGTGCTGGGGAAGGCGACGAAACGGTCAGACTATTACGTGACCTAGAGGTATGAAGAAGTTAGCTTTGGTTTTGGCATCGGTTGGTGCTTCTTCATTCCCTGGTTGGGGCAAGAGAGAATAAGAACTACCACTGGTTGAAGATGTTGGGAGACATGGCTCAGAATCCAAGTCAGTGGCGCGAAAGCTGTATGGTCTATCTTTGAAACTAATGCCCCATTAAAAACACCAAAAACAACAAAAAATATAGAATATGCATGGCGAAAACACAAAAAAGAAAATGTTATTTTGTTTATTACACTCCCCTTTTGCATTCGTCTGTGATTCGTTGATGATTCCTTTGCTAGGTGTGCCGAGCCAACCTTCGACATGAGGGCAGAATGGCGACAGAATAGATATTGTTTGTAATTGGTAGTGGTATCTGAATGAAAGAAGGAAAATTCCCAAGAGGCACAATCGGTTTCGCGTTTATTGCCGCTTGTAAGGTCTGCGTATTCGGTACTCCCCTTTTCAAACAGCCTTATACTTTTACACTCCCGGGAAATTTTATTTACTTTTTACTATATATATGTATATATGTAACGTTTGACAACGAGCCCTAGTTTGGATCGAAACGTCACAATAAACGTTATAACTTTGTACGCCATCTAACCTCTGTAATATATATATATATATATATGCACATATAATGGGAAGTGCGGCTTCAGAGCTCGAATCATGAACATCGACGACAGATTGGCTCCTGTGAACCAGGGACATTTATGACGCCGCAGGGATGGGTACACTATCCCCCTTCCAGTCACAGTTTGGCATGTCTTGCACACTCGGTGTTTCGTCACCGACGCATACATGTCCATGCTCTTGTTCGGTGGGAAAATCGCGTGAATAACAATGAAGTTACTTATTGCTCATCGGTTGCAGCTAATTTTACCTTCATCGGATGTAATCATAGTACAATCCATTTGAAAGCTTGGAGGTGTTTTATCTATCGTCGATTTTATGGTGTGCTTCCTGCACTTTCTGTTTCGCATATCCTCGAACACACTGCGTTGTTTTGCAGGGACCAGTTTATCTTCCCATTTTGTGCCGAAATTTGAGATGTTTTATTAGAGAAAAGGTGAACAGGAAGTTGTCCAGAAATCCGTGCGCAGAGATCAACAAGTCCATCTATAAAGGTTAAAGTTTGACGACCTGTTTTGTATCCGACAATATGCTAATGCAACGTCCGGAGAACTATGGAGATAGTGATCACAATTGGGGGAGAACAACAAAAACTGACATACTGGACAATGCAACTGTCAGCCACCGACGGTCGTAGAATGATGAAGCCGGAGCACCATTGACCAATTCGAACAGCTTCAAAAGACTGGGAGAGCGAATGGGTGAAAACGCGCTCAGGGCAACACCACGTTGACGGAGATTCTCCAAGGGATTTGTCACATGCGATTCATTAGTGGGAGCATTACGTACATTGTAATTCGTATGGGCTGCGGACACGAACTCCGGATCGGTCAGTTCTTTCAAATCAATTGGAGATACAACCAGTAGCATTAGATGGCGCTGCACCTGACGGCAAAGACCACGACGAACCCGGTCGATGGCATCAAATGCGCGCACAGCGGCCTCGATGAGTTCATTTCCCGGTATGCCTCGCAAGGAATTGTTGCTGCCATCACTTGTATGACGTCCGTCGTGTTGCAACGTGGAAAGCTGCTTCAGTATACGATAGATAATCGGGGTGTCTGGAACCCAGGTCACAAAATCTAGCGGTTTGCGCCAGTAGAATCCATGGAGGGAGTAGAGTGAGGTGTACGCCTATAAACTCAAATAAATGAAATAGAACCGGAAGAAAACATCAAAATCACAGTAGCAGAATTGGCAATCTAAAACTCAGCTAAAAAGACGCTCATGCATAACGTGATTTTGCTCCGTGAGCCAAGAACAAATTGTCAAAGATCCCTAACCGACGACAAGCTTAATCACCAGAAAGCACGTGACGGGGCGGACAGCTGGGTAATATGAGAAATGGATACATATACAATCACCAATGCGATATAGACACTAATCTAGTTCAGGCAACATTAATAATGCAGCAGGTACAACAGATCGTTTTGACACCTTCCTCTGTCCTAACTATTGTGTATGCAGGATCTTAAAAACAGACTTTTTCGACCGCTACATGGAATAAAAATAGTGAAAAACTGGTTTAAACGCCAGAAGGCAGCTAAAAGTGTCACTACTTAATGAGTACCACGGGTGAGCTCAGTGGAGATGTACAATGCATCGGTCTTTGTGCCGTATTTACCTTAGTGTTGGAAGGGATTTTGGAGCGAGGAGTCGCATTTCACATTCAAAAATAATGATGGATGATCTCAGATATGGAGCAACGATTCAAAAAGATTCACTGACTGAATAGCCGTTTAGTTGTTAACAATGTCAAAAGTCGAGTTTGAAGATGGTCACGAATGCACCTATGCAACACCATGTAAGCTTACACTCAGCTCGGTTCAGTTTCGACAACCATTAACCTTGCACCAACGTGCTCTAGATGTGGTTGCTACCTCATAGCACCATTTACTCACACAAAAAAAAGAAAGGGAGATAACGAAAGATCGACTGCAAAATGGACAGCAGAACTATGAAGAAGAAAATTTCGACTGTAAGAACACCATTCAGTCCCACATTGAGCCGTGTCACCTATCGCCTCCAATCATTGCTTCGGGGGATCTCGTAGACCACAGCCCCGTGGTCAAACTACACCTAAAGAAGCTAGTTCAATGGTCAAAGTTTTTATATCTTTTAACCATGTCATCGACTGACCACCGAACCATCCTTCAATCAGTGCGTGATTCGAAGAACGGCGTACAATGAGGCAGTCTTTCTGAGAGCATGCACAAAACACGTTCCAACCACTTCAAAATATTCACATTCAGTACTTGTCCTAAGGACCGAATCCTAGGACTCAGTACCTTTCGCCTAACTTCTGGGTAATCAAAAATTCGCCCACCACACTATACCAATAACACGAAGATAGCGGTGCTCAAACACCAGAAGTTTTTGCATACTTTCTGCTCTCAATTACTATGTTTCGGAACCGCAAAGCAGTACAAACCTCATCAAGGCCGTGTATAATCTACCTTTGATTGATAACCGGATGTCACACCGACGCCGCAAGTGCCTCAAGTTAGCAAATACCAATCGGACCAACTGAGTGAGCGATAACACGCCATCTGATACAATACTACCAGGTGAGATACAACTACCCAAGTAACCAAATCTATCCGCTCCCCTACGAGTACTGCAACAACATTTTACACTTCGAAGGTGCAAAACGCATACCAAACATACCCACACCATCGCCCAAACAATCGAGAAAAATCTGCAACTTACTTCGATCTTCAGTCAGTAGCACAACATATTCCAAGTCAGACAGATTCATGGTCTGTGCAAATATCAATGCCACTATTCTTACATGAGGATAGGGCTATCTCCATAACCATCTCAATGACAAAGTTAAAGAGGAAAGCTGAAAGAGGGCAACTCTGACGAACATCATTTCTTGTAGTGAACTCTGGTGAACCATCGCCATAAGCGCGAATTCGGCTGTTCGCATGCAGACTGGATAAGTGAAATGAATTTCTCTGACACATCCTTCAATCAGAAGCTACGCCAAAGAACAGAACGAGGGACTGAACCGAACGCCGCCTTCAAAGCAAGACAAATCGTGGATCCACGTATTGTGCGCCTATGTCCTAACAACTGCCGCAAAGTGAAAACTTGGTCAATACAACCAAGACTGGACGGAAATCGGCTTGAATCTTACGCATATACGAGTAGCAGGTAACAGGCGGAGAATAGTACGTGCGAGCAACTTGGACGGAATGCTTACAAAACTGATTCTTGT
>LUCM01001440.1:150687-207159 GCA_008360955.1 Fasciolopsis buskii | reverse complement strand
ATTGTATCTGTACATGTTGGATGAAGAAACGAAACTTCCGACTAAACAGGAACGGTAAAAATGAAGCCAGTAGACTAAAGTTCATTAAGCTCATAGTAATGAATCTGACTTTTTTTATACACGTGACACTGTATTCATTTTAACACCGACAAATTGGAAGCGGGGAATGACAGCACACGATCCAGAGGTCAAACTCCTCATCTAAAGGAATCATGTTAGGGGGATCCTTAATTTTGTTCCATTTCGCTTCTGGATCGCCCACGTTCTAATCAGCTGTTTCATAGAAAAAGCAATAGTGCCACGATGTCACATGATTCCCACCGTGGACCCAATTACACTGTAAGCAACACGGTGCGTCTTATCATTAACATTAATATCACGGAATGCTAATTCAAGATCTCGGTTGTTTAATGATAAATTTTTGGAGCAAATGTATTTACCGATGTGTTATTATTACACACCTGGGTACGGCATATCGTACAATACACAACTTTCGCTAACCCTAAATATTCGAAAAACTGCCAAGATCTTGACATCGATTTTCTGTCTAAAACGTCTCTTCCTTGCACAAATCTATTTCAAACATGACTCATGTAATTCATTTTTCACTGCCTGCAAAATTGTATTACCCATTCAGTTCGTTCTGTTTCATACTTTGAGGACGAAATCAGCCACTGGACTTTCTGAAATCTCGGTGCTTGTGTATGGTGTTCGAGTAACGTGAGACGCTGTAATATGTCTACTTGTAAATCACGTGATATAACCCTGTAAAGCTTCGCCATTACCGCATTGCAAAACCAGCTAATCAAATCCGTGCGAGATAAAGAAGACGTAGAAACATGCCCCGTAAATGTCGTGGCCCACAGGCAGTCAACACAGCGATTCTCCTAATTCATATGATGAACACAAGATTTTCTAAATATATCAACATGTCTCCGTGGTTTGTAGCCTTCAGCGCCGTCTTCTTTGATCGAAGTCACTCTAGTTTGTACTAGCAGTTTCGGCTTTATTGCTATCAGTCGAATTTCCATATCACTCTTACAAGTAACCAGGAGTACAGGCCTCTACCAACCCTAGAGACCAGTGTTTAATCCCACAGCATATAATGAAGAAAAAGATCCAGAGAAGTTACTTCAGAATTAACCAAACCAACAGAGATGTAACTAAAGTGCGTTTCAAAACCTTATTCTATAGGCTGGGCGATCACCAGTCCGGCTAAACCTTTCGCGCACAAAACTACAGCAGTTTTATCCGATGATCAACCTTACACTCGCGAAGACCAAATCTCTGCCACACTACTTGCGAGTAATTATTAGGATTAGATGAATTCTGTTTGTTCAAACTCGTTGGTACGCGTACTATCACGAGTCGAATGGACAAAATAATACAAAACAGCAATAAACAACACGAAATCTGTTACCACATCAGCTGGTATCTTTGTATTTTGCTTCGGACAGCTGCAAGTGGCCATGGGCTAAACAACAAGAGCCAAATTCCATATTGATTTCCTGTTTGAGAATCCGTGTCAAGAGAGGGGCAATTGGGGAAAGCAAGATTCGGAATTCTTGATTGTCCCGCCCGGATTCGAGGTACTCGACAGGACTTGATCGTCCTTCTTTTTCGTTTTCGGGATATGGGTCGATTAGGGGGGGATTCTTCCCGATTCGGTTAAGCCAACAATGCTTCGTGTTAATGGCGTATAAACAAAATACATCGACGAGGTGAACGGACGAACAAGGAACATCTACGTACTGAATTGCCCCTTATCCGACTTGTCAAAGCAGGGAGAAGACATATTGTTCACGATATGCAGGACATTTCGTTTGCTCTTGTCAAATTGAAAATGTAAAAAATATTACAATTTGGGTATACTGTAGACTGAGAAGAATACGGCCATGAGGAGTTTTCATATATATGGTTATCGATAAAGTGGAAATGGACGGGCTGGAAGAAGTTCGTGCGATCAAGGCCAGATAGACTAATAATCAGACAGACGAATAAAAAGATAATACGGTTCTCAAGATTACGGTAGACTGCCTACAGTGTAACTACGCAAAAAAAGAGGTTAACGCTTGGAATGAAGGAACTCATCGCGAAATCGAATGAGAAAGGCTGCAACTGTGATCATGTAATTTTAATAGCATTTGACTGGTAAGCGCGAGGAGATCGTTGCGTTCGATTCCATTACTGCTGACGTGGGTCCCTGGATATATAAAATACCATCGGATTTTAAGGTCATAAAAAACCTGTGGATCGCCTGGACCATTTCAAAACCTAGACCTGGAGGAGAAAGCTTTACTAGGCGATCTCAAATGTTGAAGATTCATTTTTCCTCCGTACGATTTACCACTGTGTTCCACGAGAGTCATTTTTGCCTTAGTCAAAATCGCGCCTACTTTCTGTTTTCCGATTACTGACACATTTCCCATCATGTTTGCTCGTTCTATGGAGTAAAAATTCATATTTGGGCTGGAATGATTTCGATCACATTGCGGCGTGTAAACGCGGTAATCCCGGTCTCGTACCAAGGATATACAACTCGCAGTTCCCTAGAGCTTTAAGACCCTACATTAAGCCACAAGGATCGACGTATATCTATCTTCCATATGTTATGCGTAGGGAGGATCTTATTCAGCTATCGGTGTTTATTATCATTTCCGCTGTAATGTGCTTGGTTAAATTACTTAATGCAAAGCGTCCACAAACATCGTGCAATGCTCTAACACTCTCCCGAAATCGCACAAAACGGCTTCAGATTCCCTATGGATTAGATATACAATAGCATATTCATTTCGGACTCTGGACGCCACAACCAAAATGACCTAGAAGCACGAATATTTTAGAGCGATCATGCCTGTACTGGTCCCATTGTCTCTCTCTCAGGATGCCATCGTTATATACGAGATTTAGGCATTTATTCAGCAATAAGAGCCGCACCCAGTGGGTATTCAACTATATATATCTACGCTTATTCAAGAGTTAACTATTGAGTCATAAATGAGATATTTACAAAGATAGCAACGTCGACCAGATTTCTAGCAATATATCCTTGCGCTAAGCATCCGCTAATCACACTAACACATGCTGTACTTTCAATAAACGTTGGAAAATATAAACCTTGTTCGATTACATTGATACTCGCTAGAGCGAAGCTCAATGAGAGAGAGAAAAATTACGACCCCGCAATACAAGCAGAGTGGTTCAGCTCAGCTGAATTATCGGAGTGGCTTTTAATTATGTGGCATCAACTTGTCTGGAGGAGTGCGAATAAAGCGCCTTCATTTAATAATACATACATCTCCGCTTATGATTTTCATACTTGATCATTCTGCGACCGGTATATTTCTCTCCCGAATGATGATTTGTATTTGGAATGGAATTTTCTAGAGCCTAAGGCAATTATTGATTATAGAAGGCTGTGCGCTGCTCTGTAGGTATTTGTATCCCTGAAATTTCCCGTCTCTTTGTTCTTCTGGCTGAATGGTCAATCAGGCGAATTATGATAACGCTAGGAAGCATGTTGACCATTTTTACTGGGGTTCTCGGTGTTTGCGGTCTCACAGCCGCTGCAGTTTGTACATCACCAATAATGCCTAAATATCTGGTCAATAGCGAGCCTCGGAACTGAGTAAAATAACCATGCGGCTAAACATCGCCTGGAGATTTAGCAGTGACCACGGGAGAACCTAACACAAGGATGCATTTGAAAACTTTCTGCTGCCCGTAGCTCAGGTTGTTGGTTTTCATGGATTCTGATCGTTGATCTTGGGCATTTAGGTCCCAGACGTTTTCGTCACCAGTCAATTTATTGACATCATGTAAAACGCTTGGCAATCTAAACGCCAGTTCAGCGACCAGAAGCCCATTGAATTAAACAATGGGAGTGTCCAATTAACGCATGTTATTCAAAAATCAACAACCGCTAACAACAGTAGTGAATGAGTAATAAAAATTCGCTCCAATAACCATTGTGATCATCGGCGTATTACGAGTCGAAGTATTTAAAACTGTCTACATCATACATGACAAATTCAAAAGTTGGAAGGATTGACGAAGCTAAGTGAAGAATCAAGTGCAGGGAATAAAACGCACCATTGATTGTCGCACAGGTTTTCTCTTAGATGCATTTAACACAAACAGCTCGTAGTAGACGAAAGCTTGCTTGATTAACCCCTAGAGGCATTGTTATCCAACTCATATTTGACTTCTATGAAGCATCAAACTGGCTGATTCTCGAAAACGAAGCTCCCTCTTCTCGAAGTTCGAATTTGGTAAAACTCCAATTTTACTTGCTAAGTGGCCCCACAAAGAAAAACCATAAGGTTCCCAAGAGTGGTTTACCATCAGCCAACACGAAGGTAAAGTGAAACAACGCTCCGGTTTTTGGTTTAATGTCTGTGGGCAAGTTTCTCCTGTACAATAATATATATATTATATACATATATATATATTATTATATATATATATTATATATACATATATATATATATATCATATATATATATATATATACGCGTGTGCAGCGGAACAGATTACCGTGGGCACATGCTTGATAATCAGCAATGACCGTGAAACGCCTGGTGTAATGATACGAATGGTTATAGCACCGGAGAGAGCGCAGTCATTTGAATTCGTTAGTTTTATTCATTGTTGCGAGGTTATGAACGCTCATGAGCACATGCACTCTGATTGTGCACTCAAATCAACCACTGTTCGTGTTCCTTTCTTTCTTATACTTTATTCGATTGATTGTCCGCTCGGTCGACACCGAGAATATGACCAGGGGAGTGGTGATATCACGTTGGTTATTGTTAGAATCCCGATCTGTTGTGTAACCATTACTTTCTAACGACGAGGAACTCAATAAAAGCCTTCGTGACATTTGATTTTTTTTTGTCTTAAATTCACAAAATGACACTGACACAACTATAGATGATTAAAATGGTCGAATGGTTGTGAAAACCAAGACAAACTCGGATGTGTACGCGTCGGCCTTGCGGGAGCATGAGTCACTCATCCACTTGGCCGTTCGTCACACACTTGGCCCGGTGAGTCACAGTCACATGGGCGGCAAAAGTGCATTCAGGCGATAAACCGGTCACACCCCGTTCGTTCATTGCTGGACTCGTCAACGGAACGACTAACAGATCGATTTATTTTATAGGGGCGCGGTGGATATGCACTGCTGATGGTTCCTAACAAGGATGAAACAGCTGTACAGTGCTTCCATGGTTTCTTTATGGTGAGTTGAGTGATGATATCACATGGTGAATTATTTCAAGATCCAAATATGTCAAGCCATTGACTCCGAAAGAACGTAAATCCATGCACTATTACCGCATTTGCTCTGCCAACTGAACTAAGAGACACCGAAGAGGTGTTCGAAGAAATATTTCACTTCGGAATCATAGATTACCTTACCAAACTACGTGAGTAGGTTGTCATTACTCGACTGAGAGAGTCCACGGGCTGGGGTTACAAATTCCACCAAGGCCGAAGACCATCCAGAGTTGAACAAACTGAACATTGTGCTTGTGTTTCTGTCTAAATCGTGTGATATGTGTGACCAGGGCGAATTTTTACAGACATTGCAATTATTCAAAAAAAAATTCATTCGGTAGACAATGGAGAAGAACACTCACATCACGACCAAAGTCCGCATTTAATGGAGGACCACCATTCAGATTGCTGTAAGAGGGTGGGGGCAGTTAAGCAGAAGTCCGTAAATCAAACTGAAAATGAAACCTCAGTGGAAAATGCTCCTCTAAATGACAAAGACAAACCTAAAAGTCGTCAAAAAATTCAGTTGGTGAAATACGATGGATATATCTAATCAGTCATTGAAATGAGAATGAGTTGCAACTTAGTCGACCGATGTGTGCGTTTTTTCGGATCAGGCGGTGAAAGACTAGTGATATCGATGATTGACAAACCGTCAAGAGCAGGTTGGATAGACTAGCGAACATGATGTAAGACTCACAGTTGCTCGCCACGGGGTTCTCCGCATCCCGCGCAGTTCAGGCACGGTGGATATGCATCGCCGATGGCTCCAGATAAGGATAAAACAGCTATTTAGTGGACCCATGATTTTCAGCGGTCAGTTGGACTTATTGGGACCTCATGTGGCCCTATTGCACCCAAGTGTCAGGCTCATAGCAGCCAATCCCCAAACCCCGTGGGGTGCGCCATAGCGGCCATGGAGCATACTCCTTAATGAATCCGTGCTTCAAAAGCCACAAAAAAGATAATGATTAGTAAATTTAGCAAAAGTAGATATCTCATGTTTCCGTGGTTAGATTCCACAAGATTCGTCACCCAGTTGGCTGGAGACGTTGATTTTTATGGTAGTGCATCATGAACAGCGGCAATCGTGGCATCATTTTCTCCTGAACCAGGACAACTGAAAAAGCATGTTTGTACAACTGGACTGTGCACTCTGTGTGTTGGCTACTATGGCGCTCTTTTCTTTCTCTACCCTTGTAGAAACCTGCCGTTTATTTTTTCTAATGGAACGCGTAACTCGATCAGAAGAGCAGCGGTCAATGGGTTTACTCTTGCATTGACGCTGAGCGATGATGAATGCACAGCAAATCAATTCGTTGATAAAATAAGTCCATTACTTAAATTAGTTCATTCAAAAACTTGGGTTGATGGAACCGAAGTTGACGAGCAACGCTGACTTGAATCGGATAGTGAGTTTGTATGACAATGAACTAAGTGGAACAGAAGGGTTTTGAATATTTTTATTGGTCGTAGGTTGTTGGTTTCGATAGCTGAGTTCGAGCCCTTGAGATCAGGGAAACTCTGCCTGAGACGATAATGCGACGTGAAAACACTAAAATGAATCATACATAGCCGAATAACGGTGTAACAAACTAGAAAACCAACGGAAAATCTAGCCATAGTATAGAATTTGTTAACGTGTTTTTTCTACGACGGGAGAAATAGGATGTGAAAATCTGAATAAATGAGGCCAATCACGAAGGAATGCAATACTCCTGGATGGGACCAACATGGACCCGCTACCAGAGCATTTTGCTAAATACTACAGTCTGTGGGAGTGGCCTCAATGAAGGGAACGAAAAGGCAAAATATCTCGTTGCTACACACTACTTTAGTAGTTACTTCAAAAATCATACTATACACTAAGATGAGTGCTTGTCCCGTCCATTCACGAACGCTAATCAAGTGTCCAAAAGAACTGAACATCTCAACTCAAACTGAGCTTGACGTGTCTAGCAGCCAACAGAGTTTGCTGAGGTACACTTGCTTATGATATCATACATTGTTTTTGGATAAAAGTAGGACAATGGTGGTTCATTAGGGAACTAATGTTAGGAGTGTCTGGATTAGTGAAACTGCACAGCGGCGCATTCTGGTCATGATTGAACAACTGTATTAGGACCAATTGGAGTTGCTAGCTGTTGTTGTTTTCTTCCGTTCAGTTGCTTGATTCAAGAACCAATATGATGGCGATGGCAAACTGAGAAAATTTCAGTGGGGACCATCCCTGTGCAATGGCGCACTGATGACCAGCAAGCATAGTTCATGTGTACTAAAATACATGTAAAACAGAACAACAGAGTGCGACTAGATCAAATGAGCCACACTAATGCGAACGACAAAGTGGAAATTCTGAGTGACATACAAACTACACCAAAAGCACGCCTATATATACTTTGTTGATTTATGTATTCGAAGCGATTCCGTAAAAATGAAACCTATTCACATTTGGTAAAATTCACAAAACATCTGTTCATCCAGCAAGGTTCATTAAGTACTGCATCTTACAGCAACTAATGGGGAAATCCTAGAAATTTCACAGAAGGGTTTAGAGAAAACTAAGTTGCAAAAATGCTAGCGCTAAAAAATAGTGTACACTATGAGCATCGATTGTGATGAAAAAATACAATTCTGAGCCTTATTGCCGAGGGGGATATTAATGGTTAAAAGCACGAGTGGACAGCATTTAGCATCCTACGGCATAAATCCAACTTTGATGGGCTTAGATCGGCGCGCGCGCATTCCGGAATTTTGACATGTACATACAGCAAAAGAGCATGTTCCCTCTCTAACGGTTGGTCAAGCTGCACTGCTCGTTTTATGGATCAAGATTACTGTGGACGAAGTATACCTCAACTTCAAAGGCATACAGCCCTATGAGACCGTCAACCATGACCCTGAGATTTGGTGTGGCACAGAACCCCATAAATTCCCATCAGGGCCGAGAGACAGCGAACCATCGTTTATCATCACAGTGATCAGCAGTTCGGGGATTTGAACCATCACTTAGCCATACGCGTATAAGGAGTGATCAATTTATAAGGATGTCGGCAAAACCTTCCGGTGCGGTCCCAATAGTGATTTTAACACATGTGGAAGAAGTGCAATATAATCTGATAAACACCATGGTGAGTAATGCTGATATAAAATGATTTTTTTCGTAGTAACAGACAACCTTGGTAGTTAAAAGCCTTCAAAGAAGGAACATGACTGGTTAAAATCTACCAAACCAAAAACACAAATAAAAGTACCGACAACAGCAGATACTAGAAACTGACCTCAATATGGGGCATAAATATTGTTCATGAAAATACTTCATGAAAGACGTATCACAATTGAATGGACGACAACGTTCCAGCATAATCACACAATCAACAGGGCATAATTCGGCCGCATAGCTACGCATCGCCTCCACGTAGGCGTTGAAATGCGTGCTCAAGGAGGTGGTTTTATCCAAATTGAGATCAGTCGGTAAAACGCTGAGATTGGAATTCAGGCTGATTGGTTCATCTGTATCTCGTATTTTTGTTTCGCTCAAGTCTAAGGAGACCATGGATTTGGAAGACGATATGGAATTTGTCGAAGTCCCGTTGGGACCATCTGATTCGTTGTCATTTGGCAAGAAATCCACATTGATTGGATCCAGGCCTAAAGAAAGGTTGATATGACAAGACTGATCAGGTAGTGACGGTGACATGTGTTGTTTTTGTGGTAGAGACGCACCAAACAAATTGCACAATTGTACTGGATCCTTATCCGTTTCGGCTGAAAATGCAGATGAGAAAAACAGGAGCGGCGAGTCAGAGGCGACCAAAGCTTCCAAAGTGGACTTCGGTGGTGGATTTCGGCTATTTTCATGGCCACAAAGTTCCATCTGGGATCTGATATTCTCAAACGATAAAGTAGCGCCACTGGTCAGAAAAGGAGAAGGCGGTTCGAAAATATCTTCGAGTAGACGCTTCGGTGCAGAAGAAGGACGCAACGACATTGCCTCAGTATCCAGCGAATTAGAGGCTAGAGTCAGCGCAGAATGCGGCCGCTTCAAGTGGGAACGGTAACTGGGCCACTGCTGAGGATTCTATCAATGACCAACAAATTACTATGATTGGGAAATAACACTTACTTTCTTTTCGGTTAAGTTGGAGATTGGACGAAACGGAGAAAATATGTTCGGGAGACTTGGTGATGGCGGTTGCGTATAATCGTCCGTCAGAAGTTGTGAACCGGATGAAACCACTGTCACACCCGGAGAAACACAAGAAACGGTTGTTTCCGTAACCAAACAAGAATCCCATGGAGTATCTTCTTGAGACAATGACTTTTCAAAATCTAAATCTTCTACCCGTTCGTCCACGATTAGTGTCTCGTCCAATAAAATACCACTTGTTCTAGAAACGTAAGAATCTGGAGTGTGTTTTGAAACACCAAGGCGAACATCGCATTGGGTTGGAGTACTGGAGGGTCGATTAACTTGGGTGGGCTCTGAGTTGCGTGCAAGATCAGAATTATTTTCATCCTGAAAGATGGGGCCAAACTGAAGGGATTTCGTAGGATTCGAAAAAGGTCGAGGGGGTCGATCTTCCAAAAATTCCTGAGATGAACCGGGTCCAACGTCCTCAACGGATCTGATTACATTCGCACTCGCCAAACCACTTGTCGAATGGACTAGACTAAGAGGTGACGGGACCTCACACATCTGCCCTTCGCCAAGCATCGCTCACCGGATCCACGTTTTCATCCAGTAAAACGTCTGAAAAAAGGCAACAATTTTAGATTCTGAAAACAAATTAAAAGCATTGATATGCCCTACGAGAGAGAGTCTATAGTATACATGACATGTTAAGTTCATTCTCAATACACTGCCCAGAATTTGACACAATCAGCTGATTTACAGGGTTTCACCTCGTGCTCCATGTCAGCTCTGATCGCGTGCAGCATATTTGTCGCCTTAGATATTATCACAGTTCTTGCCTTGAGAAAGACTACACACGGTAGTCGAAACGTTGGTGCATTACACCTACCAACAACACTGTTATTAACATTATACCATTCACAATTAAAAACCAATACATGGCGCATCGATTTTTCGACACACTCCTTACATCAGTGGGACAAGTAAGTTGTCGTGAAGAAGAGCGAACAGAATGTGACTTAACTGAGAATAATGCAGACAAAATAAATACAAGCAAGGGGGTAATGAACAACTAACAACGGTAAAAGTGGAGTAAATATAGATATGCTAGAAAGATTTGGCACTCATAACAGCGATTTCATCTTTGGGCCAGAAAAATGGAGCTGCAAGATAACGTATTAAGTATGGAAATAACAAGAATCTGAAAAATGAGAATGCGAAACAAGGGCGAAAACTGTTCCCGAAATTTAATTACCTTATTTATCCTCGTCAGCTACTGAATGGCTAGTGGCCAGTGGAAATGAAGTTGATAACCGAAGAGTGTGTCCTAACAGTGTCAATTTAGTATGAGTTTTACCTGAGACGGTTTTCAGCGACGACACCAACAACCTGCTCATCCAGACAGTCACAAAAAGCTGGTAGCCCAATCGAAGGATAACTTAAGCCAGATACACGGTAATTAACAACTAGAGATACCGATGAAAATGCGCTCTTTAAAAAGTGAGTCCGCTTTTCTGGACACTTCAGAATATAATCACCCGCACGGCGACGGTTCATTGAAGAACACTCATACAACTTTACCAATAAGTAGAACCAGCGTAAAACAACTAGTCTTTGAGACCCAAAGCCCGCAGTTCTAAAATACATCCGGGAATGATAACGGACATAGTGCGGCGTTGTTCCTCTTAGCAACAAGTCCCTTAACAACTAACCACATCATCTGTATAAGTACACTGCCTAAGTTTGCATTTCATATAATTGACTAGGTACGGCACAATCCTCATGAAAACAGCATCTATTCCTTTGGATTCCGAGCGGCGATGAAGCTTATAAGGGGAACCACATGGCATGTATTTACTAATCCTCTTTTGCTAGTGACATGAATATCTGGGTTAAGGAACGATTGATTGTTAAGACGTTAACGTTCACTGTTTCTTATTATCCATTATCGAACTTGTTTGCTTACATTTCACGAACATAATTAAACGAATAAACCGTTCATTACCAGCGATCTGTTGTTCGTAGTCTTCGGCCGCCTCCAGGATCATAAGATGAAAATAGACATTGAGCTTTACGAAACTACTAACCAGAAAATAAATTTTGGACATTTCCAGTGTTACCCTGCGTGTTAATCGGTTTTTTAATGGTAGTCACATTTATCAGTCAGAATTCCAAATACTCTGAAGTCACTGGCCTGAGTCTAACATTAGTAAGCAGTGCCAAGAAACTGAAGTAACTGACAATTTTTTACTACATATAAAGTGAAATAGAGTATAAGAGGTAGACCCGGCGATCGAAAGACAATGACGGAGGAATGGGGAGGAACATTTACATTACTACCAGTTTGTTGATCCTGTTTTTGAAAAATTATTGCGTGGGAGGAGGCAAGGAATAACTGCCCGAGAAGAGAAGGAAAACTGCATAAGAGAGATTGCTGAGGCAAGCTGTGAAGAACGAAAACCAAAATAGTATCGGTAATAAGGGGACAGCAAAGGTACTGCCCAACGACTGGAGGGGTCGTCGATCGGCCGAACGGCCTTCCATTGAACTCCGTCAAGAGAAAGAGAAGTAGACGAAACCCTAACCTATGCGATTGTAGTATTCGAGTGTTAGGCAGATTTGAGATTTATGTAGCAGAAGAAAATGAGCTAGAGTAAAAAGAAGCGTCTGGTGCGAAACAGAAGTTCAACTTTGCGCGCAGCGCGAGAAGCAAGCTCAGATATGAAGGAGGGTCGGTACCACGCGAAACTAATGGATAAAACGAAGAGAGAAACAGGGCCAGTGGAACTCAAAATAAACCAAAGGAGAGAACGAAGGATGTTTCAGAAATTTAAAGAGAGGTTTTGAAAGCATTAAATGCCACATAGTTGTTGGAGATTCGGATTTGTTCAAGATCGTAGTTTAGAGGTGCACTGGCGCAACAGCGGTCACAGTCGTTCCTGGCGTTTTCGTGGGGAGGAGTGTGGTAAAAAGAGGAACAGTGGAGAGTGGCGTTGTCGGCAAATAAATTTTAGGCTGGAGGTAGTAGATATGAGATCAATAGCAAATAAAAGAGGGTGGGTGCAAATAATGAATCTTCGGAAGCGCCAGCATTTACAGGAAATAAGTGAGAAACAAATCTATCAACTCTGACGGAGATGGTTCGCTTACTGGAGAAACTTGATGTCCACTATATGAGAACCACAGAGCCCGAACGTGGCCAGCTGCGTCAAAAGACTATCGAACTCGGTCGAAGATCCTAGAGACATCATGTGAGACTAAGTGTATTTCTTTGTGATTATCACATGGATCCCACCAAAAGTGAGACAAGGACCGATAGAACACCGACTGAACGATGCTATCAGAGTCCATATTGGCGGTCGCTCAGTAGTTCGCGTTCGAGAAACGAACGCAGTTGGTCGGATGGTCTCGAAATAGCATGTAAGGGAGAAAATGGATGATAGTTGAGGTCAGAAAAATCACCGCGTCTAGAAACACGAAAAAATCATGTTCCCAGGGGGTCGGAGGGAAGAAAGTTTGAGAGGAAGACAGAAGAGGCGACATAAAAGAAGAGTTAATTTAGTGGGCACGCATTCTAAGGATTATGAGTGGAATACTGTCCGGATCGGATGATTTGCAAACGCTCAGAAAATGTAGGGCTTGGTGAATGGTTTTAGTAGTGACACAAGGTAAAACGGGAATGGTGGGGGAGGAAGAAACTGGGGATGTAGGATAACAAGATAAAGTGGAAACGAAGACAAACCAAGGAGCGAAAACCTCAGCTTCCTCATTTGATTCATAAACAAGATCACCAGAGGCCTTTTAAATAGTTGACGAACACTTATTCCCAACCTGCATAAGCGGTAGCAGGAAAATGGAATGTGAGTGGTGCCAGCGGCAAAATGCTGAGCGCATTCGGCGCATAGCATGATCGCATGCGTGATTAAATTTTACGGGAGATTCCTCGTCATCATCGGTCCGAGTTAAAAAGCTGGGCGAGTCCCACTTGGGAGATTCGAATTGGCTTGGTTGGAGAAGGGTGGAATAAAAAGACCCATGTCTTGAAGAACAATTTTGGTGAAGTTGGAAACAGATACGAAAAATTTTGAAGTGAAACAACAACCTTTTCCAGAAAAGGAAGCTCAGAAGTTGTGAAAACCGTCCTCATTGGCTAAAATGTAGCCCCTAAATGTGTAACTTGAGGGGGTAGAGGGTTTGACGCATAGTAACAATGGTCCGATGAACGAAGAGGAAGATTAAAAGCATTTGAGCAGAGAGAACGGACGGAAGTGATGATAAGATAATGAATATGAGCAGGGTCGCCAGATCGATCGAGTATACGTAGAGGGAGGTCAATTAGTTGTCAATCGCAGCGAATTATTTGGTTTCCAGACATTGCCAGTTATGAACGCCGAAATTTCCTAAGGCGGTAAAATGATTGTTGGGGTCTGTTTGAGGGTAAGAAATAAAAAAGTGGACGATTCACCACTGATGGGGGAGTGATAAACAACCCAAAAGCAACAACGGGAGAAAGTCGGAGTTTCAACCATAAGTTGAACTTCGCGATTGGAATGGTCAAGATTCGGTACTCGGCAGGTGGAAGCTGAATGATGATTAGAAGCATAGACACCTGCTTTGGGAACAAAAGAAGAAAGGAAAGTATGGTTAGGAAGACGAAAGTGTGTACTATTTGATGGGGGTCAAAACAGAGCAAGAGGGGAAGAAGACCCGGATAAACTGGTGAAGAGAATGACTGTTGCAGTTCAGTCAGCAAGTGTTAGTGAGAATGATAAACGCCTGATGGCTATAAAAGTGCGTACAAGAGACACGAGAGCGAGAGCGCGTGATTGTGCACTGTCATGGTTTGTGACAGAAAATCGGCAACCATGACCCTGAGACAAAGTAGGAAACTAAACAACGCCTCAGTGATCAGGGGTAGTAGTGAGCCCGTCGACAGCAGAGCCGTCGATCATCACAGTCAGTATCCGATCAAACTCAGTAAAAGTAAGCCGGACGCGCTTCCGGTCCTTCATGGCCGACCTTAATCTTGTCAATGACCAACTCTGCGCAGTGCTCCTCACAAATGAGAACAATAATAGATTTCAGCGTCCATTAGCAAAAACGTTTATCTAGTTACTGTATGTTTTTGGCATATGTAAGTGATATATATATTATATACCACCTGTTCATACCAAACAAACATGCAGCAAGGAGAATTGGTGAAGGAGGGTAAGTTGCGCAAGCGTAAAACAGAAAACCTTTTTGTACAGTGTCATGTTCGATTTTATAGCTCTGACAGTTTCTCATTTCAATGCACCCTGAAGGACAGTAGAGTTGTCCCAAACAAGTCAGTAGCCAGTACTCCTGCCTACTTAACACTTCTACAAAGTGTCGTTCGGGGTGTCAGAAACGAAAGGAAGGAATGGTTTCATCTGGTGATAGGTCAAACTCACCACGACTCGGCGCTACCAGCGTACCCCTGACACTTTGTAGGAAGGATGCTCGCCAGAAAAAACCCATCACAGTCCCAGCAACGTCACGCCGGTCCGCAGCAGCTCATTCGACTGAGCGCGACCTGCACTCTGACCATTTTTATGGCATGCTTGACGCAAGAGTGAGGTGGAAGGGGCTTACTCTATAGCCACTAGGACCGAATACAGGGAAGGAACTGGTGACTGTGACTCTGAAACTTGGACCGGATAGAAGCACAAAGTTTCAAGAGATCAGATGCAATCACGAGCCGGGCGACAACGGGTTAGCGTGTACCACCAAAGTGACTAGTGGATCTGCCATTGGAACTTCTGATCACTTTGGTGACAGGCGCTTAATCCACCTGACCCTCGATGGTGAAGCAATTGTCTGCCCCCCAAGTTTCCTTGCAAGAGAGAATTCCACATAAATAGTCACTTCACAGAGAGAATGCAGCGAACTCTTATTTTCTGGAGACGATCCAGCTGAACAAAAACGACTACTCATTTGGTCATTGATGACGGGTTACCCCAAAAACTGTAGACAATTTAAAGAGCAAATCTTACAAGTCGGTTGCGCAACAAAAAGCATTAAAAATTATCAAAGAAAAGAATAGTTCCTGCAAACCAAGACGTTAGGAACTACAGCACTAAACACCCTTGCTTCAAATATGCTCACATTAAACTGTAGCATTACAGAATTCAAAGATAAACAAAAACTCCTCTAGTTTTCATGGTTTCCCGTTCAGTGAGTTTGAAGTTAAGAAAGCAAACATTTTACCACCAGTCGAGGTGACATGCACTGCCACCAAGCTCAGAGACCAGTACCCTATGAAAACCAACAACCTGAGCCACTACTAACAGAAATTTTCAAATCAATTGAAACGCTTCTAACTTTGATTACGAGAGACTTGACCTCACTCTTAACCATCTTCCGTTGTAACCAAGTGAAATTGACCGAAAAAGGAGTTTGTTGTCTGTCCTATCAGCAAGTACGAAAACGACTAAACTCAAAACCCCTTAACACAAGTGTAAATCTGCAGCCTGAAGCTGAAAATTCATAGCCGTTATGGCTTAAGTCATCTAAGTTGGCACCTTCGTGATTTCCTAACAAACGGTATCCAGTCAAATCATATTGTATAGTGCTGGTCGAAGAACAGTTTATTACCATTTCACACCGCCTTCAAGCGAGCTCGAACTCTAGATGGCTGATCGGCAACCCCGATCATATTTGAATTATCGATTGAAATTACTTATGCCAGCTCTGACCAACCAATGCACAAGGCTTTCGGGTTAAATTATTGTCAATCTTGCAAAACCTGCGTCGACTCATATCTGCCAGAACTTTCAGTTTCCCTTGGCCGTTTGAAATCATTCATTGCAGTCCGATATGACTAATTCAGACTTGAGACTCCCAGAACAACAAAAGTTACGTTTCAAAATCAGTAGTGATATGAAACAGTGTATGCTTGCGCATGTGTGTTAATCGGGCCACGCATTTGGTTACTCTCCAGTCTGTTCCCAATTTCTCATCCTTTTATGATAATTTTCATCTCTGCAACATCGATCTTCACCCTGATTCAACCTGTTCACTGCCATCCAGCGTCGGAGATACGGAAAATACATTTGGATTAAAAACTGTAAAGTGCCGGTCTGCCTGAGCCAAAAAGAGAAAATTCTGTGAAGATTGACGGTTATTCATCATGAGTCATATTGAGACACATTGGGCGCCTTTGGTTTCAGTCGCAGTGCACAGCATTATCTGTAGGCAGCCACACCTTCCAGTGCTTCCACATTCTGATAATCATTCATATGTGACAATCATCATCATCATTATTGTCCAGCATTAAACAACAAGGCAAGCATCACTGACCGCCACCTTTTCCCCAAGGTGATATTTTTCTATAAGAAGAGTGAATATCCAAGAGGAACAGGGAGTGGAAAAGATAAGATGCTGCTACAGCTAACACACGGAACACAGTCTAACTGTACAAACATACATTTTAATCATTCTGATTCGACAGAAAATGACAACATGATCGCTACTGTTCACGGTTCACTGTCATATCCTTAAGTGTCTCCAGCCAGCTAGTTGACGGGTCTTTCGGACCCCAACCACGAAGGCGTGAGACACCTACTTTACCTAAGTTTGCTGTACATTTTCTCACCCCACGTTGCCACGTCATCTGTTGGCCTTCACACAGCTTCTTCTATTCCTTGAGAGGAACCCGAAATAGAGCACGGTATGGTAGACGGGTGTTCGACATGTGCAACAAGTGATCCAACCAGCGTAGTCTATTAAGTTTCATACACTAAAATATGTGACAACATGTATACTAACTCCGATATCCCTTAGGGTAAATCCCATTTACTGGCAATTTCTCACAATGTCGCGTAGTTTACTATGATATGCTTCATGAATGACTGCGGCGGAAGGGACGTGCATTATAAGCACCAGGGCGAACCACACATGGACGACGATGTGCTGCTGAGTGATAAACCAAATAAGCTCCAAGTTCATTTCCATTGTCGGAATTGCAGAGTAGGTATATTTGGGATGCAAAATGCTGTTCCAGGACTGGATTGGCTTGAAGTCGAACCTTTTCCTCGCGGGAGAGCAACCGGATGAGGTGGATAGGTCTAGTTACTTGGGTAGTTTCGTATTTCACCTGACGTTCGCATATCGGATGGTGTCCACACGCATACAGAAGGCCCGATTAGCATTTGCTAATCTGAGTCATCTGTGGCGTCGATCAAAGGTTGAGCATACACGACAGCAGTGAGGGTAGTATTGCTCTGCGGTTCCGAAACAGGGCCGTTAGGAGCAGAAAGTGTGCAAAAACTTCTGGTGTTCGAGCACCATTGTCTTCGTGTTACTGGTATAATATGGTGGGCGAGTTTTTGGTTACCCAGAAGTTAGGCTAAAGGTACTGAGTCCTAGGATTCGGTCCTTAGGACAAGCACTGAATGTGAATATTTTAAAGTGGTTGGGACGTGTTTTGCGCATGCTCTCAGAACGGCTGCTTGCTGTTGTTCTTCGAAGGTGATACTGGTTAGGAGATGGTTCGGAGTGGTCAGCAGATGACACGAACTGGCTCGTGTGGGTTCAGTTAGACTACCATGAGATTCCCCGAGCGATGGTTGGAGATTGTGGATGCTATGAACAAATTTCACGGCCACGACGTTTTTACATCCCAATCTTTTATCTCCTGAACAACTGTTCAACTAGTTTGCTGTTGGTGTTTACCGTTCCTCGTTCTTTTCTCTCTTCGAGCAGGCAGTGCTGTGAAGTAGTAATCAAAGCCACAGCACGTTAGTGCGAGGTTTATGTTTGTACAAACTGAAATGAACTGAATAAAATCCTAACTTTGAACGTTCAGTTTTTCCACAAAGCCTCCAGGCTGTTGCTGTGTCCAGATAGTTGGCTATGGTTTCTGTACTTTAACCAGAACGCTAACTGTTCCCCCACCGTCAAGGCTGGGAATCACTGGCTTTGTCTACGAAAGAAGACAAACTGGAAATTTTTGTTGAATCCGTTGGCCCTAACATCTGTGAGCATATAAGTGATTTTAAGACATTCTAACTTGCTTAGAATACACTTAAAACGTTGTGTGTGAAACCAAATAAATATGCATCCTACATGCAAGCAAGATTCCAAGCGGTCAGCCTCCTCACAGGCAAAGCAGTTCGCAAAAGAATGTAATTTCGAATTTGTTACAGTTAAGTTAAACAAGATGCACTAACAAGTGTATTAGTAAGTGAGACACAGCTCCGTAGTATATACATGGGTGAAAAAACCAGAAAGGGATAGGTTCAGCATGGTGTGGCGAACTTTAACAAACCTTTATGAGCCCACTCGATAGCGTAAAGGCTAAGACGACCGACTCAGTCGTCGCCTCCCAGTACAGGAGGCCCAAGGGACTGACTGATATGAGCAGTGGTCACTACTGCCGACTCAAATGTTCCCTTTGCATTGGAAATAGGTGGATCAAACGCTGTCAAAAACTGCTTTGCCTCAAAACAGGGGACTCGTTGTTTTATCCTATCATACATTAAGGAACTAAGAGCAGTGGAAAGAGAAGCTTGTTGTGGCGTTGAGGCCCTCCAAAAGTGGCGGCATAACCCAATCGGCTCACACTTCCGAATGATTATGGACCAATTGTTTGAAGCCATTGTTTACGAAGGGTAACAACGAAGCGAAATCAAGGACGACAGGCAACGTTGGAGGACTTCCTTGGTATAGCTTCGGCACGTATTGTCGCGGCGGGGAAGAAAACACTGCTACTGGCATACTATTACATACTGCATCATTCTCGAACACTGTTTCGGCGAAGAAAACAACGAGGCGTAGTGTCGGCCAGGCGTGATTCGCTTATTACATTGTCAGATTATTTAATCTGTCGTTTTCAGCACAAGACGTCAAAAAGCATTGCACGACGTGCGACATTTATGGCAGAGGCGCATTGGAAATTTGAACGATCAGTATCATCCAGTAATTAAAACCAATACTTACATGCAATGGTTAAAAAATACTCACGAGTTCTGTTTGCATTTCCTTTCCGCTTATGTTGCTAAAAGTTATCTTTGCTAATTGATTTTCTTGAGTTGGGCTCCTCAAGTAGGAGATAGTCATGCAAATGTAGGAACAAGCACATTTACCTACCTTCCTCAACCACGTGCAGTGATTCAGGGTCTGGTAGTCCATAATCAGACATCACGAATATCCAGTGTTCAACCACTGAGATCGTTCCGGTTCCTTCTCTGCACCCTATTGAGTCTCCACTCCCAGAACAACAATCAATTGTGGACCAGCAACAACGGACTCTTCTCTGTAATTCGAGAAATCAATACTGTCGAAATAAGTGAAGCCTTCGTTTTGGAGCCTTCAATTTTTTTACTAAACCTCTGAAGTCGGTTGATATATGGATACACATTGCTACATCATCATACTAATTAACGACACAACAGCTAATGATCTTTGTACGATCTGCTTGATGAGTTACGAGGTTTTCAACGGTATCACACTCGTTTTCAGTGCCCGGGTGATACGAAACTACTCCTCTGCAAAGGCTCGAAAACACGTCATGAAGCTTTTCGTGTAGTGTTTGTGTTGAACTCTCGACTACCCCATAATGCTGGCTCTCGCTAACAATAAGATATCCCTCTGGCCCACTGTCGTCATAGATCCCTTCCATTAACAAAAAAACAAAACCTGCAGATGTGCCCATCTTTGTTGTTCCACGCGACGTATCATTCGCAGTTGGGACATGACTCGGATGTTGTGACTTCGCTTCGTTAATCTAGAACGAAAGGCTCGGCGCCTGCTCCAAGATACCTTCTGCGACAAAAGGTCAACTGGCAGCGGGAAAGAAAGCGTGCGATAGTTAGAACAATAAAATGCTGTCATTGTTGTCATTACTAACAAATCAATTTAAGCATAATAGATAGCAGAGGTCAATCACCGTCATGCCCAGTCACCGATAGGTCAGCAAAACCAAGAACGAGATTTCCCGCTATCGCATGAAACACTCATGGCGCTGTCCACCGGCCAGGAAATCAAAAGATTGTAGAAAACACCGCCGCAAGTCCACTGCTCCCCAGTCGACTATCGTCCGAATCTCAACTGCATAATTAGTTGTGCCACTTTAGTATCACAGTACACAACTTTTACAAAAATCAAGTCACATTTTTCTAACCCGACACCATATTTATCAAGGAGGACCAGAGACTGATATTAAAGGAATCTTGCAGTCTATCTGGACAAACCTAAAATTCTCGAGTCTCCAAATGCCTCGGAACGACCATGGGGTCCGAGTTAGCTGCTCGACCTGAACGCCTGTTAGAATGCTCCTAATTAATCGTACGTCTCAATTAGCAGATCCCAAAGTAGTCCTGTATACTACCTTCTCGTTGTGGTTACCACAAAAGTACGAAGATGAAGGCGAACTCCAGGCGCTTTCTACCCGGTTGACTAATTTTTTATAGTCAGTATGGGGAAGTTGGCTAAACCCTGATTCCAAACCAACCGCGGATGGTGTACGGTTGTATGCTCATCAGCATGTGGTGGAAGGGTGCACTTAGCACTAAGGATTTTGGGCCTCATCCGAACTGAGTCATCAGTCGCTGATCCCCAGTGAGTTACGTAATCCCCAAATCACCCTAGTGCCTTGTGAATTGTCGTTTGATCAAAGGTTAGTCGTCCACTGACTAAGGTAATCGCTTTACATCGCCTTCGGTGGCTTGACCACGTACTAGGACTACTTGTGAGCTATATTCCTTGTCATGCTCTTTTTGCACGTGCCGGGCAAGGTTGGAAGAAGCGATGCAGCGACCATGCTATGACTTGGCATAGAGGTATAACGTTAGCTTTCGTTCTGGCCTTGGTTGGTGCTTCTCGCCTTTCTGGTTGGGGACCAAGAGATGAGATTTTTTGTTGGCTGGAGTCACTGAGATATCAACGGCATCATCATCATCATCATCATTTAGCATTAAACAACAAGGCAAGCATCACTGACCGCTGCCTTTTCCCCAGAGTTACACGTTACCATAAAAAGAGTGAATATCCAATGGGAACAGGGAGTGGACCTACACAGGCGGCAAAAGATAAGATGCTGCTGCAGCCAACACACGAAACAGTCTAACTGTACAAACGCACATGTTTTCTATCATTCTGATTCGATAGAAAATGACAGCACGATCGCCACTGTTCACGGCTCACTGCCATATCCTTAAGTGTCCCCAGCCAGCTAGTTGACGAGTCTTTCGGACCGCAACCACGAGGGCATGAGACACCCACTTTACCTAAGTTTGCTGTACATTTTCTCATCCCACGTTGCCACGTTACGTATTGGTATCCACGTGGCTTTTTCCATTTACTGGGAGGAACACAAAATAGGACACGGTATGGTAGACGAGTGTTCGACATGCGAACTTAGGTAAAGAGGGTGTCTCATGCCCTCGTGGTTGCGGTCCGAAAGACTCGTCAACTAGCTGGCTGGGGACACTTAAGGATATGGCAGTGAGCCGTGAACAGTGGCGATCGTGCTGTCATTTTCTATCGAATCAGAATGATAGAAAACATGTGCGTTTGTACAGTTAGACTGTTTCGTGTGTTGGCTGCAGCAGCATCTTATCTTTTGCCGCCTGTGTAGGTCCACTCCCTGTTCCCGTTGGGTATTCACTCTTTTATGGTAACGTGTAACTCTGGGGAAAAGGCAGCGGTCAGTGATGCTTGCCTTGTTGTTTAATGCTGAACGATGATGATGGTGATGATGTTCGACATGCGCAACAAGTGACCCAACCAGCATAGTCTACTGAGCTTCACACGACGAGATAAGATGTTGTGAGAACTGGCACCTAGTACTGGATACCTAACCTCCACATTACTCACTCGGTCACTCCATCCAATAATAGACATACTACGTACATATCGGTGGTCGAAAACCTCCAAACGATGAACACCCACACGCATGCTCCGTGTCTCGCAACCGCACAAAAAAACTGAGCACACTGCGGCACAGTACACGAACTTTCAACTTCAGTGAAATATCAGGCCGACGCCCCAAGTGCTTCAGACCAGCATAAGCTGCCCGAGCCTTAGATACACGCGTATTTACCTCCACTCCCGAGCTACCAAAGTAGGTGAAACGGTCTACAGTCATTAGTTCCTCTCCGCTAAGCACCAAGTTTGGCACTGCTGTCGTCCAGTCCCGTAACAGTACTTTGCATTTTGAAGGTGCAAAGCACATGCCAAGCCGAGCGACCGATCTCGAGAGTCTATCTAGTGCCCGTTGTGCATGGTCCGCAGACTCGAAAAGGTATGCTCTATGGCCTGTTTGTAGGATACACCTTTGAAATCGCCGAAAACAAACGAAAAATCAGAAAAAGTGTGCGTTGGAAACACAAAAACGATTGTTTTATCGCTTTTTATAATATTTTTTATCTTTTATCTGTCTGTAAAAACCACTACATGTTGTTACGTTGGCACCATTATCATCGTTCAGCGTTAAACAGCAAGGCAAACATCACTGATCGCTGCCTTTTCCCCAAGGTGATACTGTTCTATAAAAAGAGTGAATACGCAAGGGGAACAAGGAATAGACCTACACAAGTGGGAGAAGATAAGATGCTGCTGCAGCCAAAACACGGTAAACAGTCTAACTGTACAACCGCACTCTTTCAATCGTTCTCATTCGATAGAGGATGACAACAAGATACCCACTGTTCACGGTTTACTGTCATATCCTTCAATGTCTCCAGCCACTTAGTTGACAGGTCTTTCGGACCCCAACCACAAAGACATGAGACACCTACTTTACCTAAGTTCGCTGCACATTTTCTCGAGCGTTAGCATCATGCTTGTTTTTAAGTCGGATATATATAAATCGAGCCTAAAGATGATTCATAGACCCCGATGACGTGCAGATGGAGAGTGTAAGAAGTGTGGTGAGCTCTGCACACTGCTTCTCGTTGTTCCCTTTTTCTCGCTCAAAGATTTCGTCGTTCACCATGATTCTGATGGCACAAGATCCGTATTCAGACTTGGGTAAAATAGAAATACATAGGTAACTATGATGGGTACCATCTTATTTTGGCTATCGCCGCTGGATGCCATTCTCGACAAGAAAAATGATCGAGCTCCAAAATATGTTTCAATGCTGGATAAAGCAGAGCCCGTCTAATACAATCCACGGTATACTCGCGCTCGCTTCCCAAGTGGCAAGAAGAGGTTGTCTCACGTGGAAAGCTAGCTACATCATAAAGTGGACGACTCGATGACTGGTATTCATAAGAGGAGAGACAATTCATAGGCAATCCAGCAGTTCAATGCAACACTCAATATGTACTGGACAAGGACATCTTAAATTCCACCACACCTACAAAACTCAGCAAAAAACATCAGAAATATCTGGCAATACAATACAACTAATCCAACAATAACGAATTCAACTGTATTTCTTTGAATGGCCGTGGGATGTTAGTCATTAGCTAACCTCATGATTTGGTCTCGACTTTCACAACCGTTTAACATTACTAGGCCCACCCAAATCACTTTTTCCAGTCGGAGGGATTGCATATTTCGGGGCTCTTTACCCTTGTTCTTACTATAAACGTTCTAATTGTTAGCATTTTTATCAGGTTCAGGAAAACCTTAATGTGACGCCCGTTTGTTGATGTCTGATTTGAATGGACGGAATCGTTAGGATGGCATGCAACTGTGTTCCCGGCTACAATACGATGGGCATAAGGTACTGTGGCACAACTTAATTCTTAGAGCAGGGACTGGGTAAAACAGAATAAAACCAACCGGGTCCAAAGGGCAAAAATTAGAACCGTTGTTAAAAAAATAAGGTTAATGAAGTTGATACGTGTTGCATACACCTGCAGACAGTCCCTGAATGTGTGCTTTTCTTCGAGGCAGGAAGTGGTTCAAAGAGCTGGAATAAAAACGCCCGTTCAATTAGACGTGACTGTAGGAACCATTTGAATTTGATGCGAATGGTCCCTGCTTCAGGATGGATTGAATTTTCCAACGTTCGACAAAGCCATTTGTAAAAGACTGCAAGATGGCGCCGGACCACCACACTGTTGCTGCTCGAAGTAGTTCATCTGGAACGTGCCCCACTGGGTGCTACGCATTTTACAGCAAAACGTTAGCATATTTTAAGTCATCTACAGTTAAGCGGACCATATAAATCCGAACATAAGTTTGCCTAATCAGGATCTTCAAAGTGCCCTATCGATTACTGTACCACTTGGGACAATTGTGCAAGAAGTGACCTTATTAAATCACGGCCCACAACCATATGTGCCATCTTGATTTTCGGAGGTCTGGTGCTCTCACACGGCGATTTTCTGGCTGCCATCCAGTCCGTTATCATGCCTGATATAATTAGACTTCATAAGAATTACACCAACCCAGGTACCGAGGTTGCCCATTTACCGTGTTGTGTACTTTAGAAGTTATGGAGCGAACCCCTCCCAAAGCCCTCATTCTCCAAACAGGTGATGAAATAACTTAGTCCGGGCCTGGGATCACCATGGTGACTTTCCTACCTGCGACCAGAAGACGCGCCAGTAGCACTGAAGTACACGTTCTGCAGTGGGTTACTTATCTGTCCTGAGCATTAACTACCGGCTTCGATTTTCAGAAGACATTAAAACCGAGGCAACTTACCGTTTCCAGCCTCGGTCATGCTACAACCGGTAAGTGACTCCCGGTAAAACTCTGAAGCGCTACCCAGCTATTCAGAGGAGCCGAATTCTAATAAACAACATATCAGATGGAACTGTCCAAACTGAAACGACAACACCGAAAAAAACCTAAAGGTCTTGGGCGAACACTACATCAAACGAATGGATCGTTCTTCTCGGTACTGCTTTCTTACATTACTCACCAAGAAAGCTGACTGTAAAACGTTAGTCTTACCCTCACTTGCGAATAACTCATTAAACCAATATCCAAACTGAGACTATGCTACCGAACGGGGTCGTAAAACTGTGTCTGTATTGTATCACTATCATCATCGGTCAGCATTAAACAGCAGGGAAAGCCCTACTAGCTACTGTCTTTCTTCCAGAGTTACACTGCCACGGAAAGAACGAATAAGCAAGGGAGGCAGGAAGCGGACCTAAAGGAGTGGGAAAAGAAAAGAATGCCGGGGTAGCCAAAATACGGAATATAGTCCAACTGCAAGGATACATCTTTTCAACCATTCTGATTCGACAGGGAACGACAACACGATCACCATTGTTTTGTTGGATCGCTTATAAACAGTAAGGAAGTCGGGAACATTCCAATTATGCTGGCTTTCGTCGTACCGAGATGCGTTGACTAATGTAACCCGATGAAGAAAAAGATATCGCCTGAAAACTTAATCGGGAACAACCATCAAATTATTGCACCTAAGGTGTATTGCACAGTAACTTAGTCGTGAGGTTTCCTGGCTGTGCTACGAGCGCTATATCTAATGGTGAAAATGGGCGGGGGTAGATGTTTTTATCTTCGTTTCTAAGGGTCTTTTACCTGGCCACTAACCTTTAGAATCTTTAAGAAACCTGCAGTTGCCGACTTATCAACGGTTCACATCTTGTTGATTGTCCTGTTACCATCATTCACCACTTGGGCAAATGTATACAGGGGCCAGGCTGAATCACAGGAAGCACAACTTGTGTTACCGACATCCCAGATCCTTTCTGGGATGCCGACACAATCATAAGCACGAGCCAAATTGCGACTTATTGTTAACATTTTTAAACTGTGTTGCTGGAAAGGCGGTCCGCAGAAAGCTCATGGCATAAAAGTATCGGGTGGATCAGACGCTGGACAACTTAACTAATTCTGACTCTCAGTCGGGACTCAGGGCAGAGTTGTATGCCATCAGGTGTCGCACTTAAGTAAAGGCTCTCCATTTTGGTATCTGGTCGTGAATAGGGTGGGTCCCCTAATGGGTGACCTCATACATGCAAGGGCAGTTTCGGGAGCAAGGTAAGCTTTCACCCGGCAAGGGTTCCCTCCAGAGAAATACCAGAAGTTTGCTGATGATGCTGTGCTGTGCTGTGCAACCCGACAAAAAAGGCTTCTTTTTTATGCTGATCCGCTGGGCTGACAAGATTTTGCAGGTCATGAATCGTTCAGCTAGCCACCGGCTCGTTTCGAACAATTAGGATATCTTGCGGATCTTGCAGGCTACGCAAAGGCTGGTGATGTGCCCACAAACTAAAAGTATACTGTGGAATGGGGATTAAGTAGTACGACAAGCCATGTGTGATGATAGATAACCGGGTAAAGGAAGTGTGAGAAAGCTGACATGTAGCGAATTCTACACACGTCCTCTTCCACCTTCCTACAGTCTTCATATTTTTGTGAACCTGGTTTCAATAGTACAAGAACCGCGAAAATGCTATATATATATATATATATATATATATATATATATATATTCTGGCGATACAGACATTTCGTACCTGCCTGAGTGACCTCTTTGAGTCACTCACAAAGGAAACCATACACTGAGTTGACTTTACCGAATTTCCGTTTACTTTCTCAGCAGTCTGGTTTTATGCAGAAATCATATTAGTTCCGGTGTTATTGCATATGAAAATGACTGTTGAAATCAGTAGGTCGTTGTCCACTTTCGACTAAAATAGTTCCCTATACCTGATATGCCCTTGGAGGAATTTAAAATTACTACTCTTTATTTTATCTCGGAATAAAGCAGCAGTGTCAAGTTTAAATATCCTAAGCGTGAAGTTATTTGCCGAATACACCGTCCCCAGTCTCTTTCAGGTAATGTCACTCAAGGAGACATACAAGGAGTCACTCCAGTGGGAAAAAAGGAGATACTCGGGGGAAGGGGCAGCAAAATACAATCACGGATAATACGTCTGAATCCTGAATAGACTACAAGGCTTTCCGCAACACTAACATCCAAATGAGACTTTACTAAAGACAGTGAATACACGCACGTTCGTGTTCGTTGCACTTGACCAGGGCTATGCGAAACAAGCTCAATAAGCCATTTGGTCACTGTTTGAACTTAAGAACTACGTGATTTTCATGAATTTACTGAAAGGAAGCCGATTACTTAATAATGCCTCAAAAGAAACCCCCGAATTTAGTCAGCAATACAGAAATCCTGTGACACAACAAGGGTCATATACACTAATCGGATCGTATTCGGATTCCAAGAGTCCAATTTTCATCAACCTTATGAAACAAGCACCATAAGATGGAACAACAGAAAACCGACACCACCTCAAGTTGTAGCGCAAATAACTCAAAACGACCTCAGTTCAGTTCAGTTCGGTGCATTAGTTCAGGTCACGTCGCAAGTAGTTTCGGCCTTATGCAGGGCTCACCTCAGTTCACTTTGAACAGAATAGTAACTTGAACGATCAGTCGGGTATCCAGCGTTCCCCCAAATGTATGCCCGGGATTTATCATCAACCGCTGTCAGTCTTGTTCCCCAGTGTCTATTTGGTCTGCTGGAGATGCCTCGCATCCTCTAAAAGGAAAAGGGAGTAGACACCTTTTTTCCCATTTTTGCGGTGACAGAACATCCGTTATGCTAACACTCCGTCCTTTTGTAATGATACTGACAAATGTTCTCACCAGTCGGTCTGATTTGTAACCCACTGCAACCCTGAACTCTAATGCCAGAAATAATTTGCACCTCATATTATCCGGTGATTTTTAAACTACTTTGCTCTTGTATCACGAGCAGCTTCTGATGGTAGCTTCTTCCAAGCCACGGCTACTCTACTGCAAAAAACATTTGCACTCACACTTGACCTAGAGCAGACTTTTCAAAGGTTTTTGCTGCTGCCTCGCGTTCTATCCTCGGTAGCCTGTCTGAATGTGCCACCTTCGTCTGCTCCCGTGAAATCCTTTAGGGTCTTGAAAGTTTCGACTACACTACCCTTGAACCTGCGCTCTTCCACTGAGTCCAAGTTTAGGTCTTTCAGCCTCCTTGTGCATGACTTGCTTCTCTGTCTTTTCTTGGTACTCGGATTTGTTACCCCTCGGATCGCATGTTTAACCAAACGTTGCCCTCCCAGCGCGGTCGCCATTTACGCGTTGTCCCCGCACGCCCCGCTCTGAAACTCCTATTTAAATATACTTATCCTTCCACCGCCTCCTTCTGTTTTCTTGTTTTGCCGGTCAAGTATCTAGGGTTGTCAGTATTGCAATCGTACAGAGCCGGGCAAGAGTGACGCGCAAGTGGTCACAACAGTTAGGGGAAAGCAAATGTAATACGAGATCCGCGTTAAGACAAACGGCTTAACAGTCCCTCAACCATTGCAGTCGCTAACCGTTGAACACTCTCCAGGCAAGCCACACCATTTTTGATGGTGGACGTCCATGTCTATATGCAATACTGCAAATGAGGCCTGATTGCAACCTTGCCTAGAGGAATAAATGCTTCCGGCTTCCTATGAGATTCTGCCGACCGTAGTCTGATTAACTCTCTACATGCCTTTCTGGGCGCAGCCTTGCACTTATCTGCCCATTCGTAGTCTGCGGTCATGACCATCCCCAGATCCTTAGTCCTTTGGGTTTCACCATTTAAGACTCCCCATTTTCGCCCACTACAATCGGCCCATCTGAGGCAATAGCTAGTACGTGACATTTGCTTTCATCGAGGGGCGTAATTCACTCTGTTGCCCACCTAACCGTTTTTCATTTCTCTTGCCAAACTCTCACTATCACTTGTTTCTACGACGTTCACGCTGTCCGCGAACACAAAACATGGTAGTTCCAAATTTGCTGCAATAATATGTGGGGTCGGAATAGCGGCGTTCCAAGAAATTACCCGTGTGGTGCCTCATTTGATGCCCCGAGACGCCCTAAATTTTCGATTTCTGTCCTAAGATAGCAAGATGTGTTCATCGCAAAAATTGAGATAAAATTTATTGTCTGACCTCCGATTTCTAATGACTGAATCTTGCGCATTAGCATTCAACGATCCACCGAACAAATCGCCATGTTCAAATTAAACTAACACATTTCTACCAATCGCCCCTCATCCGGTCCTGCCTGAATCCCCATCAAAATCCCTATGTGGTTTGAGCGATACTATCTCACCTTAGTGAATCCATCCTGCGTTTTGCGGAGAAACGACCGCTTTTTAGGTATTTTCTCATGTGCATCCCTACCAACCTCTCGAGAAGCTTGAAGCTGAGGCCCCCGAGGGTTACGGGTCAGCAGTCCCCTACTCAATTCCGCAGGCCTCGCATATGGAAATCTGCTAATGCTACCGACTTTCAGTAAGACGGCACTTTAAAACTGCCCATTGGCGCCCCGAAAATGACCATACAGGTCCAGCACCAAAGTGGATAGTTGGTTTTAGAAACCTGGGTGAGTCTCCCCGCAGTACTTCAGATTTGTTCGGGTTAATCTCATTCAGTGCTCGCTGCATGCTCTCTACCGTTACTTGCAATTTGGTGGTTCTGGTCGTGTCAAGTGGGTAGCCAGTTACCACTTGCCGACCCCATTCGATCGGTACGCATTTGCGACTTGGTGGCTAAGGACATCTACTTCACCGTTGCTTTCATACACCTGGACTTCATCGCTCTATTTGGGCGTCCTCACGAAACATTTAACTGTCCCCTTTGAGTGCACGCGTCGATGACTCCCTTTGGGGAACGTCTTGCCACTTTTGCTGAGGTAAAGTCGAACATTCTCCTCCCTGTTCATTGTACGTTTTTCTCCTGGTTTTTACACCTCACTTACCTTCTTTAGTTCCATTCGGTTTGCCAGAGGATTTTCCCTAACATGCCCCAGTCTGTTATTGACCTTACCGCCGAGGGCCCGCCAATTAGGCTGCACCGCGTTTTCACCTCTAATAGTAGAACTACATCCTGGAGCTCATAGAGGTTTTTCCTTACGTTTTTGCTGAGTCAATTGCACACGCTTGTCTCCGTCCCGAATGTCGCGTTGAAGACTCTTGGTTCTCATCGTGCGCAGGCAGCCACGTTATTCAATTTCTATGCAGATGGATGGGGTAAAGGCTTAACGTATTGCTCAGGATCGAGGCTTACAGGCGTAATGTCGCCCGGGTGTGAACCATAATCTTTTCCGTGAAAAGAAGCATCTCTGTAGGACAAACTGATAGTCATTATCGCTGTCAAGAGACTGTATCTCACCCTGACGTCTGACTAACTTAGTGAGCACCTTCGGCTACTAATGGTTAAGGCTGTGTCGGTTAGGGCGTTTGTGACGGTGTTTATCCAGTCAATCTTGGATAAAACCGGCGTTTGCGACAAAAGCCCATGCGGCAGCTACCCAGTGCAATGGCCCACTATAAGCAAAAGCATCCACAATTTCTGAGCCGCACGAATCCGCCTGTTTAGGCAATTGCCATCGCGACATCCTAACGAGGCCACCAAGGCAGCAGCAGCTTTTAGAGAAAGCTCAAGGCTCCTGTATCTCTTTGATAGACGCCGCAGAGCTGGATTAACTAGCCTTGGTAGCAGACTGCTTAGTGGAATTTAGTTCCACTTCCATAGGTTCAGTTGATGGTTTGCCCGTGTGAGCCGTCGACATCGGTTCGGCTCTCCTGGCCACCCCTATAGAGTGGATTCGCGCCGCAATGAAGGCCTTAAATAGGCCTCGCGTCCGGGGCGCAGTAAGCCTCCTCATTTTCAGGGGGGCGTCACCAAAGCAATGTTCCTCAAGCAGCCGGTCCCCAGAGTGTGACAGGAGGTGTATGCATCAGTGCCGCAGTCGGCACTGAGAGGATGGAAAAAAGTGCAACCACATTCTTCGAAGGCAACAGAAACTTTCGAGGCGATAAATGGGTATGGAGGCTTTTGTTGTCAACCCTTCCATTCAGTGGGGGCCGAATCTTGCAGCGCAGTTACCTATTACGCGACGAGGCACGGATCCATGTCATTTTCCCTACTTTTGCCGATCACGAGCAAGTTCGCGGTGCCGATTACCAGGCTACCAAGAGGCTTTAGTTTTCTCAAGTTTGGTCTAGGTTCCCAACCTCCCTTTATTTGGTCATTTATCATTACCGAGATCCTCCAACGTGGCATGGTTTTTGATTTTCCGTATTTTTGCAATCTGTTATTGTCCTTAGCGTTCCGAAATTTAACCCAATTCTTAACTCGCCGTTTCTCCGAGGGTCCATGTGCGTGGCCATGGTCTCGCGGCCTGCAGCCATAGCACCATAACCTGTTGGGAAATTCGCTTTTTTTCTGGCAAACTTTCCGCCCCTGATAAGGCAAGCAAGCCATGCACCCGAGGCGTATTGCGTGCCATTCCGGCTATCAACACGAGTCCTCCTAAATTTGCACATCCGCGTCTTCTGGTACCCGAACAACTCGCGGTTGCCCGACGCTGGTGCAGGGCATCATTCATCTGTTCGACAGTACTCAGGCGTCGCAGGAGAAGATAGCACTAAAGATTTTCTTAAACGACTGACTTCCTTGCGGCGACCACAATCGTCATGAGAGGGCCGCCGATCCCGATCAACGTCTCATCACTCACAAGCACAATGCCACATCCAGATTGGTCGATGCCGCCAACTTCGGTAAAACTGATCTGGAACAGGTACGCCATCAAATTCCTGAAAATAAGAAGGTCTTATCTAAAGTGGCGGTCTCATACCGTGGACTGTTTGATTTCCTACGTAATCACATTATCCTTTGCGTTGCTTCAAAAGCTCTCCATCTCTTTGCCGACAGCATCTCGCTCGGGGTACATTTTTTCACCCATGCATCCCCCCTGAGTGCTCAAAAGAGCGGAACACAAGGCTCATTTTCACAAACGTTTTCAAAGTTCAGCCGATTATGAAATGACCTTTAGTGACACCAGGACTGCACTTGGTATGCTACCACCTCACCTGCTGGGTGACGTTAATGCTGACAGCAAAATTCGTGCTACAGGCGAGGTAGCCAATAACGTCATCAATTTCTCGCTACCGATCGGCTTCAAAACAATTCAACGGCTCAACTATTTTGTCAGATAACATCTCCGTCTTATTGCTACCCTTACCAAAAGGGTGCAACCACTCAGTGATTTATTGTGCGGGAAGAGCCAAGCCAGGAATGTGCTCGACATCCTCAAACGGACGTTGGCGTCCGCGATACTACTGGATCTCCCAGACCCTACTAGCTACCGTTAGCGTCACGGCTAATGCTTCAGGTACTGCCTTTGGTTATGCACTCCAATAAGCGGCAGGCGTTCTTTGGGAGCTGTTGCATCCCATCTCCGTTGTGCATCTGCAGCGAAATCCCAAAATAGCACGTGATATTGAGTTACGCGCCATTTATACTGCTGCAGTCAATTTCGACATACTTGATGGGGAGAATTTCTTCCTTCTCACTGATTAGAAGCTACAGCTGCAACAATTTCATAGTGTCTAAAAAACTCTTCCCAAGCGAAATTTGTCAGCTGGATTTCGACTCCCATTTCTGCCATATAATGTGGCACAAATTAGGTTCGGTAAAATTGGCTGCTGTCACTGCTTTGTATGAGCAGCTTGGCATCCGACGACCCGGAGATTGGCCTTTGGGATCTGGCTTGTGCTCAAGGAGACTCTGAAGTCGATAAATTAATGCCAAGATGAAATTCGCATGTGAGGGCTTTACCTGCGTTCCCGTCAGCAGGCACGGTTCTGTGTAAAAATAACTTTTAAAATTCCTAGACTCATTGTCTCAATCAATTGTTCCTAATAGCGTGCATTTCTCAAAGTGTGCCGAGATATACGCACGATGCCCGGTTGTGTAATATAGTAAGGTCAGCAGTGGAAGAAAACCTCGCTGAATTGAAAGTGATAGAGTATTTTGAGGAAAACAGGGAACAGTTTGGGCGGCCGAATAGGCCGCACTGCGTAATGGTGCGAACTACTGAAGGTCAGGGTAAGTGTAACCGTACAAGCAACCGTGGATGCCAAGTTCTGTAGCAAGGGGCACAAGCGGATGCATATCAGGCCGATGGAAAAAATGTAAAACGTTTCCTACTCATTTTTGCTCAGCAGTAATCAGACGGACCGGACTGGTGAATCGAGTATGGGAACCGGTTGTCATTGGTTCAGTTGATGAGACAATCATTTAAAAACTGGAGAAAATCCTCACTGCGTTTTGGTATACTTGGGACTGGCGGTTCAAATTATTGCCTGTCATTATGGAATCGCAAAAGATAAACATTTTGTACAGATGCAAATGGGACTCACCATCGAGGACAAGAATATGGCATAAGATTGTGGATGCATTTTTGATGAACAGATGTAAGCGTAAGGGGTAGTTCAGTACGGATGACGAACTTTAACAGCCGGGATAGCAATTTGGCAAAACTAACAGTACGTTTGCGTCCTCAGTTTTGTCCCACTTTTCCATAGCTAAGTGAAAACAAGACCATTTCAACGAGCCGTGTTAAAGTCCTCGAATAATAGCTCGTGAGAACACAAAGAGCAAAACTGTGTTGAGGGAAAGTACGGCTTTGCGGCAGATGCTCGTGATTCAACGTCGATTTGCGAAATGGAACGCAGACAGCTGGTATATTTGACTTTATTGAGGGACTTCGGAGGTACAGAAAAACCAGCAAAACCCTTGGCAAGGTTTTTCTGGGAAGGATTTGCGCGCTAGCACACTGTTGACGCGATTCAGATGTGAGATTATAAAGCAGGGCGCTACGCAAAATAATTTTAACGACGACTTACGAGGTTCCCATGCCAGTGAAGAATTGCGCTTACCGGGTCAATGCAGATATTCCGGAAAGCAAACAACCTGAAAATAAGGGGAGATTGAAGGGTCAGCCTAGAATCCGTAACGCCAGTAAAACTTGCTGGGTCTCGCAGATTTCAGCAAATTGGCTACGGGGAAAGAAGTTATGTAATCTAATTAAAAAGTCTGCTGCCGTTGGGGTTTTTTGCACGTAAGGTTGCCTACGCAGCTAGGAGCAGCTATGAAGGAGAAGTTGGAAGATAAGTACTGTCCAGTCGCTGGTGGAGGACAAGGCGTAATCAGGGCAATGGCTAATGCAGAAGAATGCCATTAAGTGGGCAAGCAATAATAGGGGCTCAGAACAGAGGGTAGGCCTATATCCAGAAGGGAAGATTACAGGGACTTATGCAGAATGACCGAACACAGCAGATGAAACAAAATTTTACTATAACAAAGTCCTTTTGAAGAATGGTTTGAAGCAAGCTTTAGAAAGGAGTACAGAGAGGCCAGTGCATTGGGTTGCGGGCGGTCAAATGGACTGGGAAGGCACATGTTAGATGTAGGAGACTGGATGTTTACATGAAATAACTCAACATGTGATATCATTGCTCAACTCACCATAAGGAAATCATGGAAGCATTGTACAGCCGTTTCGCCCTTGTTAGAAATCATCAGCAGTGCACATCCACCGCGCCCCAACTGGGACACGAACCCGGGATTGAAGATTTTTAAGTAAAACGCCTCAGCCATTACGCTACCGGGCAGGCTCTGAAAGGTTTGCTCAACTCCACCACATGATGTTGCACCTAACCGTCGCTGATTTGCCCGGTTACTCTCCGCTAACCAACAGCGGTCGACCCCTACTGATAGATGACTTCTGTGCAGGTAGCCTAAGTACGATGAAGGCTTTGGATATGAAGTACAAAGCTTGATCCCCTAATACATGTTAGTGGTAGGGGATTGAATGTTTTCATTTTCCCAGTCTGAAAAACATTCAGGCGATGAACGTAGGCGTGATCTACCATCCTAGCTGCATCCGCATATCGCAACAGCTAAGTAACCCGTCCGATATGAACTGGCCAAAGCGGTGGAGCGGACTGTGTCCCGCATTGGGGAAACTGTTGAAAAATTGGGGTAAACCTGAGCACGTTAATCAGGAGAAGATCCAAGCAGGGATAGGCAAAGCACAGTAAACGAGGTCCGGCCAAGCCTTGCGTTGTCACCAGCGGCCTTGGAACGGGAATCCGGCGGCAAATATTCATATCAGGTTCAGTTGGAAATTTATTTGGATGTCGTGACAGCAAGAATTCACCCCATCTCCAGCTGCCGAACATGGACCGATCGGTTCTTAATCGTCGGCTTCCACGAAAGGGAGCACTGCAAAAGAAAGACGCGTTCTCGGAGCTCTGGGACTGAGGATGTATGATGCGGACGGATGAGGAAAGGATACAAATCATATGACCTCAGTGAGGCTGCTCGTCAAATGCTTTGTGTGCTAACTTATTAGCGATAAACGGGGATGAGCGAACGTGCTTTATTGACGACAATATAGATCACGAAGTGCGGACTCTGGCAAAAGGATTGGTCTGACATGATTAATCAAGGGATGGAGTCCATAAACATGAGCGGATGGTGAGTTGCATTGGAATCAGATCATGCATGTTATAAATGAGGGTTTTTTCGTGGGCGGCGTATCGGAAGACAGGAACACTGTTCAAATCAGTGGCTTTGTAGACCGGAAAGATTGTTTATTTTTCCTTGGAGTTTGACCAAGGATTGGAAGGTAGTAATGTAGAACGGTAGCTTGCTCCACGGTTTCTTTCAAACCTCGGGACAATTTTGGTTTTGATTGATTACTTATGTGAGACTCGGGCAAAGGAAGGCCCTTTGCTTTAATGAATACAGACAGATTTTGGTTAATTTCATTTTGGAGAAGGTAGATACTAAATGGTTATTATTTACTGGAGAACGAACAAATTGGGCCTGTAACGGTGGAGGCACAGTGGATCCAGTTGTAATGATTCTCACCGTTCACGCTAAGAGAAGGTGGAGGATACACCTACGAGAAGTTTGGGAGGTCAAAGCTAAACAGTTTCAGTAAGGGCTGCATCCGAGATCGGCACACTGAAGGCAGTAAGAATTCCAATTTCCAGGAGGGGTCTAACGTGAGTTTTGCTAGTCGAAAGACTATAGATTTTAAGTTGAGACATCTAAGTGATAGGTTAACTGTTCTTCCGGCCCTTACTATTTGATAAGAAGCTTGTTCGGAGAAATTATGAGGGTGCTGTAACCCAGAGTATTTTACTAGGAAGGTGGTGGGGATTTTAGGACTGACCCAGGTGGAAGTACAAAAAGGTAGGAAATACCCGACCGGAAGTATTGTGTTTATGGTGGCAGAAAATTGCATTAACCAGGATAAGCCCTAGAGGTTAAGAGAAATCAGGTCGTCCTGTATGCGGTAGACGATGATAGGTAGGTCTGGGAGACCGAGCGCATATAGTTTTGTGATATCGTCGGAGAAGAGGAATGGGGCACCACGGCTTGCAGAAGCTAAAATACGTTAGCTTACATGAGAAAAACAAGTCTTCTGGGGCGACTTGGCGAATATTTCCGCTGACTACGTGTTTTGGAGTTGACAGATGATGGTCGTCTCTGTTTGTCTGATTACGGCCCGTTAAACGCGAGAACGGCTAGGACAATGGGAAACAGTGACCCCAAAGAAACGAACTTTGGAAATAGGATGGGTATGGGGTACATGAAGGAAGGGCTTCTGCATATCAAGGTGGACTACATTAGTCGACCTGCCGTCATCGCCGAACAAAGTGAGGACATTAGGAAAGTCGAATTGAAAAGTTGGGCAGGATTTCAGCTTAATAAATCGGTATTGACTGTGATGAACTGATTGTTCGGTAACGACAATTTTGCATTTGGGACCGAACTGTCTTATCCATGATTATGAAGAATGTAAACTTTTGGTTAATCGACCAGTGGCTCAAAGTTGTAGCGGAAACACCTTCTTGTACAAGGAAATGATAGTGGAAGTCTTCCAATGAACATGTTCAGTGCTGCTTTCCACTGATAAGTAGGTTTAAAAGAAGGGCCATCCAGTCAAACGAGGCCGAGGGGATGCCATCGGGCCCGACGCGAAAAAAGCTTTTTGCTGTGGCAATAAGTTTGCTGGCGGAAAACTCCGAAATTTCAGCGGTGGAAATACGGGGGTTATGAAGAGTAGTGGGAATGGGTACTGCGGGGGACCGCTTTTAGCGGTCCGAATGTCATGAATTTTGGGATATCCTGAAGATTGTACGCGAACTTCGCCGACAGAAGTGTGGCGGCGCTGCCCTATTTTTCTGGTTTGGGGAGCACACCCAGTTTTCGCTTTATCAGATGGTTTTCTTTGGTCAAAATGAGGACTCCATTTAAGCAGTAGGCTCTTAGAATAAGAATAACGTCACCAGTTGGATGAAACTTATTGTAAAGCGCAACGATCTTGCGCCTCATGTCGATAAGCCAATAATGTCTGGACTGGGTGTGTTGACCATCAGGCAAGTTGAATCTACGAAGCCAGTAAGGAAAGTTATTATTCAGAGTCAACAGCTGCCGAGTGCCCGGAATAAAGATGGAGTTACCCCAGTATAGGGCGCTAACTTTGGTTGGGATTAGTGCCCATATGAGGCAAGGTGACACATTGAGTGGGGCTTTGATAAGGAGTTGGATGTGCGGGAAGCGCAGTGAAAGTGCAGCTATGTGGTCTCCCCCAGGGACTTTCCAGTATGTCATTACTGACTTCCTGATACTAAGGATGGCTAAAAATGTGGAATATATGCACCCCGGGCAGCTTCTCTAAAGTGCTTGAACAATTGGGCAAGGTGAAGTTCCGGTGGGAATTTGAAACAGATTGAAGTCGCCAGCTCCAATTTTGTCAGGCAACGGATCATCTGGTGCAAAACGGAATTACTTGGTGATGGAGTCCATATGTTTAGGCCACTCAGGCGGGGACGGTAGATGCGGGCGACAAGCAGTTCCTGATTTTCGAGTGACGGTGATAACCATAAGGATTCATATTAGCCGCACTGTGGGGGTTGATCAATGATGTGAGCAGACAACGGGTGCTTAATGCAATCAAGGCATTCCCCAACTCGGATGGAACAATAGAGGTTGGAAAAATCTTGGAACCCAGAGAGGGAGTAGTGATCAACAAGTGAAGCCTTCGACAATCAAGCTTGAGTTACTGGGATCACGTTGGGGTTGAGAGGCAATGCGAGGAACTTGGTGAAACTATGGTTGTCTGCCAGCGACCTGGCTTTAAGGAGTAGAAGAAAATACGTAACTGTGTGGGTATTTGGGAGCGATAAACGATGAGAATCAGTATTGTTTTCCAATGGAAAGCGAGAGGATGCAGAGGTGCACTTGGAAGGTGGCGAAGGATGCGTTAAGTGTGGCCGAAGGCAAATGGAGTGATTGGCAGCCGCTGTAAAGTTGTGTAAGTTTTGAGGGAGTGGGTCTCAGAGGATCAGCATTGTTGCAATATAGTTTAGCTGAGTAAGGAGTAGTTTTATCAAGGGCGTGGATCCTGCAATCTTCCAGATATTTAGGTTCGGGGTAAGTTATTTCCAAGAAAGGTCAATATCAGGCAAATAACCGTTATAGAGATGGACGTAACGTAGGAAAAATTGGTGGGACTTGGGGCCAGTGGCGTGTGACAGAGGTGGGACTGGTACCGATAATGAGAGTTGGCGACAAACCGGCAAGGCACGGGTGGTTAGAAGCTTTTGGAGGCTGGCTGCAATACAGCGATGTGGACCGTTTGAGATGGTTCATTGATAGAAACCTCATATCCCAAGCCACTTCCGTTCCGGTGGCTCGTACACGGAGGTCGTGGGTCTGAGCAGACGCTAATGACTGCTATGTAAATAGTCGTTGGTGGTAGGGGTGGAGTAATTAAGAAGGTTCGCGGTGGGTCCAGGGAAACCAGTGGCCTGAGATTTTCCAGAGTGCTTTCATGCAAGCGAAATGCAAAGGGAGGCTTCTGAAACTGAGGCTTTAGAAATATAGTTGTTGACTACAAGTTAGTAGGTTGTGCCGTAAGTAATAGTTGGGGTTGAGAGAAGAGTGGAGATATAGAGCTATCGGGCACTCTAACTATTCTCTGGGAGAACTGAGTCTTTTCCAGACACGAATTGTCTTTTTAAGGGTAAAATGTAACTCCACTTCTGGGGCACCAGGCCATGTTAGGTAAGTGAAACTTGGAAGGCTTCATTTGAAGAGTATGCAAACCATGTGGTGGTGTCCGGAGGCTGGCTTCAGGAGGGGAGTTACTGAGATCTTTTGCAGATGTGGACTTGTTCGGGGTTAACTGCAGGCACGCCCATTCCGCGTGGGCGCATGGGTTTCCAGAACAGCGCACTTAATGGGATCAAACTGCCGTCCGCTGGGAGTTTGACAGTTCCTCCCCCCGAATTCGAGGGTGGGTGAGGGGCCTTTGAACAAGAAGCTTCCTGGAACGGCCTACTTGGACAGCACAAAGGACTTCTAGGGATGATTATGGAGCGAAGGGGTACAGTGGCAGCTCCAGAACTCAAGATGGTTTAAGGTATAGAAAAGTGAAGCCGCTTGGCCGATGGTGGCGTGGGGGAGGGGGAATTCGTCCGTTCGTTTGCTGAAGTCTACTGTGCCGGGAGGATGATATGGTGCAAGGGTTGAGGGATCATTATGGGAATTCGACCTAGGGAAATAAGAGGAATTGGTGTTTAATGGGTCATGGATGGTGCCAGATTAATTATAGATCGGCAAAATGCAGTTGTTTTGTCGGCAAATCTTTTGATTCTACAACGATGATGCATCTGGCAGCAGTTTGCGATCTGTTGATGAAATCATGGGTCGTAGGTTCATCTGAGAACTGAAAGGGTATGGGGCGGCTGTGACGCTGTGACGTATTTCGTAACCTGACGCAGGTGCACTGGTGATTGGACATGCCATAAGCGGTAAGGAGGTGTGATTCGAGCCTCTGAAAGAGGGAGTGAGCGAGAATATTGAATACAACGTCGTTCTTGCCTGAGATTAAAATTTTCCGGACTTAATAATAATAATAATATTCGTATATTTCTCGGAAAGTTTGAGAGGCATGCTTGGTTGCATGATCAAATGTTACAGGAAGTTACATTGAACAAGCAGATAAACATTTGGGTACGAAATGAGAAATAGCAAACCTGGAATATCAAGGGGAACAAAGTGTTTATACGCCCAAACGATGCGTATCGCAGGTGCGGAGTTCAACTGGACCTTGGTGGCGGGCGTGGAGGTGTCTGCAGTATTCGGATTTAACGGGTCTATAAAATGGACACTAATGTTAAAAATGTCATAAAGTCTCCAAAGACCTTGAGTGCCAGGCAAAAACTTGTCAAAACAGACCAGAAACAGCTGGCGGCAAGAGTATTAAGGGCTTACAGATACCATGGATCCTGGAGCCAAGAAAATAGTCAAAAGCCTTTTGAAAATGCGGGGGGAAGAAGAACACCGGCTAATCATTGTTCAAAGACATGAATAATGGGAATTTCGTCGGCATTGAGGAGTGAGAATTGATGTGATATGCTTGAATAATATGCATTTAACGCTGGTAAGCCACTGTGGAACAAAAGCGAGTTTCTTTGCTCCTTTGTTTGCGTTTGTGGGCTTAGCTGATAGGGAATGCTGGTATGCTGATAGCCGCGATTTCCGAGACGAAGGTTGGGGTGATTCTCGCAGTAGGCGCCGATAGCGGCATCTGGAACTGGGATCTAAGTGTGAGTGCCTTCGTGGCAATTTGATGTCAACATGGTGGGAATGTTGAACACGGGCGGGCAGTTCCAGCAGTAAATCTGTGAAATCGGGAGGACTTGTCCGCTCAGAGAGTCACAGGATTTGTGGATCACGTTATGTGGCCTCGACACTTTGGCAGACTTGCAACGTTGGTGATTCATGAGGGTTAGAAGCACTGTCTACTTTCCCGTGGAGCAGGTCGTATTTATCCTTTCTGGGATAGTTGATCTAAGCCTTGGGTCAGCTTATTTTCACGGTGTGTTGAGACGTGCGAGGATGGGGCCAGAAACTGATTGTTAGCCTCCTGGCGAGAAACAAATGCGAACGCACATAACTGGAAAGGAAAAAGGGAGAGATAGCGGTCTGGAGGCATTCCAGCTGAGGGTTATGGTGCGTGCAAACCAAATAACGAGACGTGATGAATGTTATGCAGAATGAGGTATCAGGTTATGCCGAATTTCTCGCTTAGAATGGTCTAATTGTTAAATGCATGCAGAAGAAAGGGTTTAGATTGAGACATTCAATATTAGTTTGAGAGTAAGTGAGAATGTGATGCATGTCTTTTTATATACCTTGATACATGCGCACTAAACAAGATGGAAAGTCAGGTGAGAAATTGCACCGGCTTGTTTCACTGACGGAGTTTTCTTTCTATACCTACAATGATTTGTACTGGTGGAGACTACTGGGAACAAAAAATGGCTAGACTTTGTTGAGTGGGTTGAGATAAGCCTTTGAGAGTGTGGAGACACAGAAAACAAGAAGCAAACGTAAAGATTTAACGTATCTGTGATTCGTTTATTGTCCTTTTTCATTCGGTCCTCTGGTCATTTTCTCCGGGTTTGCAACTTTTTCATCCGGCTTTTATGAATACTTGGCTTTATTTGTCGCAGGTTATTCTGCAACCTGTTAACGTTTAAACGTTTTGCCCACAACTTGACATTAACAACACAGACTTCCGACCGAATTTTGCGCCCGCGATGCGCACTATTAGTGTGTCTAAACGCTGTGCACTGTGCTGAGTATCGGTGATGTTAACCCATTGGTAACCTTGCGCAAACTTGACTGATTCACGTTTTGTCTCCATCTTTGTTCCATGATATTCAATGGATTGTGTTATCTCGCTGCAACGCTTAATTATGCAACCAGGCAAGTGTCTCAGAGTTTTCGAGGATAATACCGTTATTCCAGTTGCTATACGAAATTCGTCAAACTCGTACGATCCTTAAACTCCAATCGATTCTGGTCCAGAGCGAAAAAATGGATAAGGTCGTCGCGTTCGGACGTGAAGGTCGCGGGTTTGAATCCTCCCACTGCCGGTCAACTTCTCTGCTTGGCAGCCCGCTGTTTGCCTCGGCCCGCTTCCTGAAAATTGGTGTACATTGTTGGTTGATTAGTAAAAGAAGTAAAAGGTAAAGGGTGAAAGAATTAAAAGTTAGTTTCATAGGAATAAATCTAGCGCTCGAGATTCCACCTCAACTCAGTCAACAATATCTAGTCGTGGTCATTTCCGGTGGCCTCCACAAGCACATACCATTGTAGCTTTAAGCGAGCAAATCGACCCATCCCTCTCAGTTTGCCTTCGATGTCAGCGCAATTTCCACATGACATTCGACCTTGTTTGACACGTATGTAGAAAGACACGCGAATAAACACGACCATCACCATTTGATTCTTTATTGTTCCTAAACTAACACCCAACACCTCATATAAACCCTTCTTCTAAATGCAAGTAAGAACTAGACTGTTTCGGGTGTGAAGGATGGCATCTTTTAATGTCCCATTCCGCACGTCATTTATTAATTCTGGTAACTATTGTTGAACGCACCACAACTCACAGCTGGAACAATTTAAGACCGTTGTCTTTCTCCGCATTTTCTTCCCAGATTTGTGCATCTGCATTCATGTCTCATCGGGATTTTAATTTCCAGTTTCCTTTGCCACCCTCATTCGTCCCAGCACAAGATGAGTGGAAAATTGACCGAACGCTCAGATCAACTAAACCAGGAAGGACGAATGCGATGAAATGAACACTGCTCCTAATCTGCACGACTCATATACGAAAACTGATGGCCCTGCTGCAAATTTGTTTAGAAATTGAGGCCGAAAAATGTGATTGCCCACGCTTACGAGCTACGAGGGGACAAACTCTCCCAGTTACAAAGCTTTATTGCTATAAGCGCCCGATCACGGGTAACGTGCTCACCACACTGACAGTCAACTGGAACACATAAATTCCTGTTTCAAGTATCGCAAACATCACCTTCAATTTTTTCCTGGCTATAAGTATACCAGTAAATGCCAACAGCTTGTTCCCCGACACAAAGAAAGGGCGCAAAAAGATGTGTTTTTGTTTCAGTCGCGTTTGTTAGCGCAGGATATATTATTCAACACGTACCGCATTCAGCGCAGTTTTTCTCCTGACTGCTATCAAAGTTTCCATCTCCATATCCTCGAACAATGGCTAGCCATAAATTTTTATCATTGTTATTCGCTCCCCCACATTACGGAAAGTCTTTGATTCTTTTCATGGCTGCAGGAACCACGGTGAAATGACTAATGTTTTTTATCCACTGTCGGCCATCAGCACTCTTTCCTGCAGCTCTTTTGGTCGTTTTAGACAATTTTCACTCATACCCTTGACTTCTGTTAGCTTTTTTCATTACGGTTTGATGTTCATGCTCATCCTGTATGCCCGTCAGATCCAGTTTCTGTGGACATATCTTGATATCGGTCGCCATCCTCCAGTTGAATCTTGCGCCTGCGCCGCACATAATTAGCGAGTACAAATACATTTTACTCCATGGAATGCCATTTTTATTTTTTCTTCATTTGTTCACCATCTTCTTCCTTGCAACTTTTATTACTCACGTGACGTTTGAATATGCGACCAATCGTTCCTCTTAAAGTTTTTGAGAAATACACCACGACTTCAAGTTGATTGCTACGGTTTCCTAGCCGCAGATAGACTACGGCATCCGTCACTGGACACTTGGTTGCACCAAGAGCTTATAGACCAACATTCTTCGCCGTAAACTAGATCCCTTTGGCTCTATTAAGAGGTCTGATGCATGCTCTCTCGTGTCCTCTTGAAAAATGTTGGTCCACCATTGCTCTTTCAAGGAAGGGCTTACATTCTGCCTCGACTCGATCCTTCTAATAGCTGGCCAGAGACGATAACATGATGATATCTCTATCAGAATGGAGATTAGCGCGTTAACGAGACAGAATATGGCGCTTCAACTGTGCCACAACGATCACCACCGGTCGCTGGGCACAGCTTGAATCCGGAATTTCAGGAAACTAATTTTCAGTTATGAATCGCAGCTCACTGAAACCACAGCCTTTCAAGCACTAGCCAATGGATTAATCGATTATTTCACCAAACCCTTGAAGCAGCTGTAAATATGCACAGAATTCCCCAGTGGATGCACAAAGTGTCTTTGCGGGGAGAAAGGTCGTTGCATCGGCAACGGGGACCTGTGTACCTGCTATGATTTTTCCCGATGAGTTCCTCCATCCCAAGGGAAGTGACTCCATCGGCGACCTTGGTGACTACCGTTGCTGTCTCGTCAAGCAACCGGATTAAAATGCGAGTGTCCTTGGTTGCCTTTTTTCTCCGACCAACTTTTATCCCTCGGCTCTCGGGGTCAAGCAAAAGCTCCTTGCTGCACACCTATTGGGTTCCACATAATATCCACAGAGGCTCGGACAAAATGGCCGTCTTGAATACTGAGGGGCAAAAGGGCACCGTTTGCATCAACCGACTGACGCAGGGATTTCTGAAAGCCGGAATACACCGAGGAATCCATCATAGCGAACATCGGGCAGAAACATCGGGTGACGTAGTGCCGCTGACAGAATCCCGTTATAAGGCCAGTTATTGGCAGGTTGACTCCATTTAACGCTTCGCTAGATCCGACAGGCATATGCGTTTTCTCATTTGTTATGTAGAATACATTGCTGTTAGTTGGCAGCACCGATGTGCAGTCCCCTGTAATCTTCCTGCACTTTCACTTTTCCAGAACCAGTCATCTAGCGTTCTCGAAGGAAATGTAATCAGGTCAATTATGGGCATCTTTTTCTCTTGCTTTAATTATTCGCGCTAATTGCACGGATTGTGCGTATTTTTACCTGCCCACTTTCCGCAACACGGTTTTAAAAACGACCGGCGGAGGGGCTGCCCAAATATTCAAAATGTGAATAAAGCTATTTCGGTTATCACAAAGCCAACAATCACCAAGGCGCCTCTGAGGTACGGAACACAAATCACTTCTGCGGCACCTGGCCAGTTGATGCTCGGCCTAACGTGAAGGGCTGCCACTAATCGTTCTCCCTCAGGCGGAATGAAGTAGCCATGGTACTGAACGATAAAATCCTGAAATCCGTTTAATGATTTTTGAGTAAATAATGGCAGCTGCATTCGCGTGTTCGCAACTAGACCAGCTAGAACACCCAATCGCACCATAGAACCCATTTAAATCACCAATCTTACTCTACTAATTTCAGGTTTGTCAAATGCTTTAAAATCTTGTACGTAAAATCACTATAGAATGATCATTCGTCGGATGAGTAACTCGGTTCGGCAACTCTCAACACCCAAGCCAGATCACACATGGCAGTTCATTGTGAACCGTAACCAGGATTGACCCATATATCATGAACATGATTTAAGCAGTAGTGGACAACCAATGGATTATTTAAGGCATGGTTGCCTATGTGAATGCGTTGCTATTCGGTCGCGGCCCAAGGCCATTTTTGTTTCTTGCTCGCAGGAGCATTAACGCACCTCTGGCTAACAGGCACCACCGGCTGGTTCAGCACCGCAACAGCTTTCTGTTTTTTTGGTTCATCGATGAACGACCGAACATCCTGTTGACCCCGCAGCCAAGTAATCGTGTCCGGCGCATTGGTGGACGCCACTTACCTTAGCTATCTGCGGTATTATTCGGGAAATACTTCGCCACAACGCCCGTCAAACCTCAGTTCAAACTGACCTTTGTTACTGGCCGCTGCCACATCTGGCGTCAGTATGTTTTCGTCCTTCGTGGTTCAATGCACAAAAGTTTTTCATTTGTTCATACCAGCCCATGACTTTGTCAGATTTTGTTCATGGCCGCTGATGGTCGGTTATGACCTCGGTCAGACAGCGGTTCGTCGTTGTTATACAACCCTTCAAACTGTTTATATTTTATGAGCTCCCTGTGCCTATGCCTGCCACCTGCCAGACACGAGTATTGAAGCGAAATTCGCTGCTGATTTATTGTTTCATTACAGGCGTGACCAGTATCAATGTCTAAACTGTTTTTCAACGGATGTCCGCATTTGTTCAGGTTAAGTGAGGGCTCACACCTTACAGTCTTTTCCATCTATCTGGCTGGCGGTGCATTGCCAATAACGGCTTTGAAATCTCGTTTATGACACGTTGGTTTTTGCTTTCATGCCTACCCTGAAACTTAGAGCGACAACCAGCGTTCTGTATTATTTTGCGGGCGTGCGTAACAACTGACGTTCACCGCTGGAAACGCAATACTTCTCTCGGAAGCCTTAGAGGTTTCCAGCGGCTCGGTTTCCTTTGAAAGGAAAGTGAAAAAATCCACCTATCAACTGGACAGCGAAAGGTGAATAATATGTGGGTTTTCCAATATAGGCTCAGTACGTGATTATCATCTCCAGTTGACACGGAAACTCCAAAGCTGACCGTTTTGCAATTTCGCAACGGCCGACAATGGAACTCGGCCTGGAGAAATGGGTTAACCCGATTCCTCTAAAAGACCTTCAGCAATCTTTACTTGGTGTACACCGGTTGCCTTTCCGTTCCGCTAATTCCATCGGCACGGGACAATGATGACTACGGCCAATCAAGCGCCTAGTGCCACTTCGGCTGTGACCAAGATTGGACATTCACTACCGCAAGTCTTGATTTCTGTCTTCAATTCTTACTTTTGCCTCGTTGACTTGAGGCTTACCCTGCGGATGGTTGCTTTTGTATTGCTTTCTTGTTAGACGGAATGGAGTTGGAACTAGGGAATTTGAGAAAACGAGGATGGCGTTCAATCATACAAGGGCAGGGGGCTTTTATCAACCTAAACGAGAGAGACTATTTCTTGTGCAAGCCTCCAGTTATAGCATAAATTCACTTTTGGCAGTGATACAACTAACTGGATCGATTTTTCATTCCCCGAATCAAAACGCACCAAAATCCATTGCAATTTATTTCAATTTTATCTGGCTTTATCAGACGAGCCTATCCATACCCCTTTAGGTATTCCTCCAACATGATGCAGTAGTTCCAAAGGCTCTCTTTTAGAAGCCTGACCGGATCTAATTCTTGGTGAAGCTTTCCGGATTTGGCTGTGATACTTCGCATTACCTCCTTGGTGATACGATAGGGAAGGCTGTGGGGAACCAAGCCTGTTGAATAATCCAGGGCCCTAAGCGTTTCACTCACTTCCTTCCTGAATATACACGGACAACAGACGCTTTGTAACAACGGCTAGCATTCGTTAGAGATCCGCGGCGAAGTGGATGCTACTTGATTGCGGGCAAAAACAGTTCTTTACCAGGGCGACGGTAACTATCACTGCCTTATGGACGTGAGCAACTCTCAACTTCTCGACTATTGCTTTCTCATGCTTCATGACCTATCATAGGCGTAAATATTCCCCAGAACTTTGATACCACAGTCAATGATTGAATCGAGCAAATAATAAACAATCAAATATCTCTGAACCTGACATTGCTGTGAACTAAACCACATCTCTGTGCTCTTGATCGCCAACCCAAAAGCCATACGCCGGACTTTCGTCTGCTTACCCAGCCATACGTTGGCATGCTGGCTCATATTTTCCGCTAGTACTAAACTGGCCCTCCATAAATAGGCTGCAGATTCTTAGGTTTTAATTGCTCATATCTGTCAGCGCCCGTCAACCTCCGATTTGATAAAACATATTTTTGATGTTCCCCAACAAAAGGCTGAAGCCAAAGAAGACTAGGTACAGGAAGTTTGGTAGGGAGTTGCGAAATGTGCACCCCACTGTCCGGCACATTGGAATTTCGTTAGAAGGTTACTTAATCACGGAATCCACAGCTCAAAAAAGCCGGCATGTGCACTAAACCAGGCGCCGGACTGGTGGTACTCACGCGAAACTCCTTATTTAGACGTTGCTTCACAACTAAAAGTATACACATGAAGCCTCCGGTGTAGGCAGATGTGTCACCGGTTAGTTTTTTTCTGTTGCAACAGCTTGGTTTCTACCCAACGGCTGGAATTACTCTAGACGCAATGGCATCAACCCTAGAGTAGATCAACTTCGGTAGGACAGTTTACTAAGCTGAGTGGCTTTATGTGTCGCATTCCAACAGAAGACAATTATTGCGACGTACCGTAAGAATTTTCGGGACTGGAGGTGCTTGTAGCTTACCGTTACTACACATTTCATGCGTTACACATTTCTGCTCACCAGGGTGCGGCTGATTGATCAAGTTTTTGGAGCAGCATTTTGTCTGGTTTGGCGTTAAGTGCAACGCGCATCGGTGGTCTCGTGCCTGCCGCTAATGCAACAAAGTAAAATTTCGTCGGAAGTCCGAAGCTGCATTGGTTAAGTTTCCAGGACCAGAAATGTGTTTTTATCAGGAAAACGCCAACCTCTTATGCCACTGCTGCCTCTTCAGGAATAAATCAACATGCCTGTAATTATAAGTCGTTTCACTTGCTGAGTACCAGCCATTCAAACTTATTTTCGGACTGCGGAAGAAGCTGCGAAACCTTTTTTGGCAATTTGAGTGGTCACATCCTGGTACCTCTATGCGGTGGGCAACGGCTTTGGATCGATCTGGCATCTCATCATTCTTTCTTTGCAGCAGCGGGATTGACGTCAAGAAATCATTTTTCAACCGCATCAACCACTCACTTAAGTTTACATTACTTTCATCCAAGCGAAAGACAATGCAAAAAGGTCTTACTATACAACTGCCGAAAAAACCGCCCTGTTAGCCTTAACAGAATTCTATCTAGGATCGTGGAACCATTATTACACCAGCGTATGCCAGAATTTCTTTTGATACAAAATGTTATTCTTATTGTCCAGCATAGCCTCCTAAATTCTCATACGATCAAAACCGGTCAGTATCACCTTCGCCCCTCGTTGCGAGAACGGAGGACATCAGACAATCCCCTACAGCCGCTAATCTCTAGATGAACTAGGCTTTTTACCTCGTCTTGCACTGTTGACTATCGACCAAGCCAAGCAGATGTGTTGTCTACTGTTCCCCCGTTGCCATGGCGCATATCCTACCTTTCCAACTTTCACCAAAAATTTCTGTTGAGTGTACGTCCTCGCATCCCATCTCTGCAACCAGTGGCATTATACGACAGAGCGTGCCCGGATTGTAAGACTGACAGTCTTAAAGTGGATCTCGTATTAGGTTTACTTGCCCTTAACCGCTGTGACCATTTCTGCGTCACTGTCACTCGGCCGTTTACGATTGAAATAGTGGAAACCTTTACATTAGATCTGTACGTAAAAGGGACAGTCGGAAGTAGCAGGAGGTTAAGTACATTTCTACAGGAGCCAGCGAGCTGGGCGTGCGTAGGCATGGGCCCAAGTGACGACCGCTCTGGGCATTCGACGTTCGATTAAACGAGCTATTCATGCTCTACTAAAAGCCTCTTCTCTTTCTGCGCTAAATCAGCGACTTTCTTCCGCTCTTGTATATGACATCAATTTTTGTTTGTTCACGACGTTAAAGTTGTTACTGGGTTCCAACATCACGAAGTTAGCTGCGTGCTCTAATAACAGTAGCGACCTAAAGCTAATTGACCGTTGTTGCATCTCTAGCTTGATGCAGGTTTCTGAAATCAGAGCCTGCGGCGTGGGGTATACACGCTACATTCCAGACGGCGCCCTGAGGTGCGGTCAACCCGCCGAAGAATTGAATGTAATTCTGTTATCCTGAAACTAGATAGTCTTTCAAGGCTAATATCTCAGAACATGTCCTCTCATGCTGCAACGGTTAGAGGAGTAGTAAAACAAAAAATTGCCTGATTGCACTATCCAGAGCGATAAAATAAATTAGATTTTGATAGGGGGCATCCGGCTTTCGCTAAATAAGAAATTTTCCATCCGCGTCTAGTTCTTTCACTTTAAGAAACCATGCCCTATAATTCATCCGCATCAATTTGGCCTGAATACTTTAACGGAAATCTGGCGTTTTTACACAGACCTCTTCGTCGTCTTACAATATTATTTACCGATTCCATAAAATTTATCGCACGGACGTACGTGCCTTCACGACGTAAACATTTAATAATCAAAGCTGCAAGAGTGACGAGAACATATGTTTCTCCCTAAGCAGTCGAAGCCCTGAATTAATTGCACGTTAAAATTTCCCGGCGTCTCTCATTATTTTTTTCTCGGTCAGGCCCTGAAGTGGAGGCCAAATGCACGTAATACGATAATTTCAGGCGGATGGAAAAAAACGAGGATGGTATGGTTTTCCAATGAGAGCCAGTAATCAAATATTGCACTTCGCGTCTTGAAATCTCTTATCTTCAATATTCTTTTACTTGCCCTCATTGCTTGTTTCAACAACCCTTTAACCCATCAATGAACATAATGAGGCCGAATGATCGTTTCTTTTCGATGCAATTCAAGTGCTTTATATATCCGAGCTCACTTACTGAAATGTTTCCTTCCGTCTCTTTACCTTTACATCATTTTTAGCTGAAACACCGTCCAGCATTTCCGACAACCTCCGAAGTTTAATGAAAATTGGTGCTTTTTGCCAAAGCTATATAGTTTACTGGTTTATCCCCAAAATCCTGCAGCATATACGAAGACAAGCTCATAAAATCTCAAACCCTTAGGACCAATCTCGGAACACGTTTCTACGGTAAGCTGTGATGGGCGACGGCATGAAATATTTGAGGTTGCGATTATTCAGCGAGCATTTACCGAAAGTTTTCTAGGCTCAGCCTATTATTTAAGCCTTTGGAGCGCCAGAAACCTCTACCTCTCAACAAGTTGTGGTTGTACCGAGTGAGGACTAACCTTTCTTTTCCACGCGATCTAATATGAAGTTGAATACATGCATATATCTGTATATTTCTCAGATACTTCCAGATGCATGCATGGTTGCATGATCAAATCTTATAGGGATATTGCAAGGCACATTGTACAAGCAAGTAAACATTTGGGTATAAAATGAGAAAATGTAAGAAAACTGGCATATCAAGAGGAACCCGGTGTTTATACACACCAATGATGAGTATCGCAGGTGCAGAGTTCAACTGGACGATGGTGGCGGGCGTGAGGTCTGCAGTGTTCGGATTTAACGGGTCCATAAAGTGGACATGAACGTTAAACTGTCATGAAGATAGTCTCCAAAGACTTTGAGCGCTTGGAAAATCTCAGTCAAAAGCCTTTTGAAACTGCGAAGGAACGAAGAACACCGGTGAAAATTTTTGGCTAACCAATGTTCGAAGACGTAAAGAATAAAAACGTCGTCCGCATTGAGGAGTGAGGATTGATATGAAATGCGTTGAATGATATATCTAAAGCCGGTAGACCAGTGTGAAGTAAAAATGGGTTTCTTTGCTCTTTGGTTTGCGGTTGAGGGCTCAGATGATAGCAATTGCTGGTTTGGTGGAAGCCGCGGATGTAGCGGGGAAAATCGGGGGTGATTTTCGCATTAGACGATGGCAGCGGCATCTAGAACAGGGATCTACATGTAGGTGCCCTCGTGGCCATTGGGCGTCAACGTGGTAGGAATGTTAGACAGAGGCCGGCAGCTACAGCTGTAAATCTGTGCAAATGCGAAGACTTGTCCTCTCAGCGAATCGCAAGCAGTGTCAATCGGATTATGTGGTTTTGATACATAGACAGATTTGCAACAGTTTCATCAGTCTGCTTTGGTGATTCATGCAAATTAGACGCAATGTTCACTTCATGGCGGCCGTGGAGCAGTTCGCATTTGTCCTTCCGGGGATAGTTTATCTGAGCCTTGGCTCAACTTGTTTTCAAGGTGTGTTGAGACGTGCGAGGATGGGGCCAGAAACTGGATGGTAGACCCTTGGCGAGACACGAGGGCAAACGCACATAACTAGAACGGAAAAAGGGAGAGATGGCGGTCTTCTGGTATTCCTGCTGAGGATTGTGGTGCATGCAAACATAAGAACGAGAGGTGATGAATGTTGTGTAGAATAAGGCATTATTTATTGCCGAAATTCTCGCTTCGAATAGTCTAATTGCCAAATGCATGCAGAAGAAAGAGTTTATGTGGATATTAGTTTGGGATTAAGTGAGAATATGACATGAGTACATGTCTTTTTATATGCCTTGCTACATACGCACTAAGCAAGATAGAAGTTAGGTAAGAAGCTGCGCTGACTTGTTTCACTGACTGTGTTTTTCTGCCTACACCTAAAGTGATTTGTACTCATGGAAACTATTGCTAAAACTAACATTAAACATTGACTAGACCTTGTTGAGTGGATGGAGATAAGACCTTGGGTGTTGTATTAATCAGTACCCTAGGCTCCTTCTGTTGGAGTGTAAGGAGTGTGGAATTTTCACTAATTTTGTGCGGTTATTGCCCTCCCAATTTCGCTTTTGAAAATAAGCAATGCAGGAGAAATCATCCTTATGTGTTGGGGTATTTTATTTCACAGGGAGGAATATTTGATGATAAAGAAGATTCTCCTAAGTGCTATCCTCGACATGGAAACTGACACCAAGAACTCAGCTCGATAAGATCCATAGGAAAAATTATTTTCTATTCAGGGTGCGGAGATGCACACACTTTTACCAATAATCCTATGAAAAAAGGAGGGGTTGATTTCAACTCGACCCAGCCATAAGGGATCCAGGTGTAGTTTTATGTAACGTTCCATATAGTTTAGCAAGGAGTAGCAACCCAAAAGTCGTTTTGTAAATGTTCGCTGAACATTCTCAATCTCGAGTCTGTCATTGTGCCAAAAGTTGGAACACACGATGGAACAGTAGTCCAGGACAGGTCTTACGTGCGGTTTACATATTTACAACTTGCTTTCCTGGTTTCTAAAAGTTCTGTGCACCGAACCGATTAGTCTCCTAGCTTTTGCAGCTTGCATCCAGGTGTGTTCTGAGAAGTTGTATGTGCTGGAGTAATGCAAACCCAGGTCTCTGGCAGTGTGAGGGGAAGGGATGACTTCTTGGTTAATCTCAAAGATTTCTGTAAGAATGCGGTATTTTTATGCAAGTACGCTGCATTTTGGGCCAAGAATTTCATCGACCAGGCTGCGCACCATGAAGCAAGCGACAGTGGATCATGTCTTACATTATCTGTGATGGTGCTGAGGTCACGAGGTGGAAACATGTATACAATTTTTATATCTCTTTGCAAACAGAAAAGGAATACCATGCCTAATTATGTGAAAAATATTGTTGATGTACAACAGAAACAGTAGTGCAGCTAGCATGCCTCCTTGAATAACCCAATACTAGTCGGACGAGGCTTGGATAGGGTTCTATTTACATTCACTGCCTGCATTCTAAAGGCCAAATAAGAGGAGAATCAGGCCGGAAAGGGAGTTGTTATATTGTAGCTCTTGACTTTCATGAGAAGCTTGCGGTGGGATACGCGATCAAAAGTCTTTGCCATATCTAAGAAAATCACAATTAACAACTTTCCGTCGTTGGCAGCCTTCATCACTACGTTTAAGGAATCAGTCATGCATGCAGAACATGATTCACTTTGAAGGAAACCATGTTGGCTGGCGTTGATGAGGTCATGATCTAATAAGTGAGTTGTTAACTTACATTTTAATTTTTTCATAATGCAAGAGACAACTGGGGTGTGATTAATGGGTCCGTAATTAAAAGGCTCCGGCTTTGAACCGGTTTTGTGAATTGGGACAGCGACAGCCGTTTTACGTCGGCGGAGGAAAGTGCCAAAATTTGAGGAAAGATTAAGTAGATTGGACGAAAAAATAGGGATGTCTGCACCCCCAAATTTGAAGAGAGCTGAGGGAAGGTCGTTCGGTCCAATGTGAAATGACGGTTTCATTTTTGACAACAGTGGTATAATATCACTTGGGTTGAAATAGAACCGTGGAGGGGAAGCAGATGAGACTGGAGGAATGTCCAGTATAATAGTGTTGTCGTCAGTTGTCATCGAGGCAGCAAAATAATCATTGAACATCTCTAAAATCATTAGAGGGTCATTTGCGCAAGTGACCCTGAATATGAGTAACGTAATGTGCATACTATGTAGAGAGTTGTTAGTTCTCAGTAGTTTTGCCAGTGCTGCAACATTGTTGGCGGAGTGTAACGCTTGAAGTTCCTTCTTCTTTTGAAGAGAATCGAGAAGTGTCTTAATCTCCCTAGACAGACGGTTTATTTGCCCAACCATTTGGGGACTGTGCCACACTGGGTTGGAGTGATTTGATCAAGGCACACAATTAGTGTTCGGTGAAATTGGTTGGTGGCCAGTAGGAGATCCACCGATAGAAAGAAACTGTCACAATTTTGGCTGCAAATTATGGAGGGAAGATAGATCCATGAGGCTTTGTGGTATGGTTTAATGAAATCTGAGGAGGAGATAACGGACGTCGAAACTGAGAACTTTCAAACAATCTGAGAATGATCACATCATATCCGCGTAATATGTTGTCTATGGATGTGCGCACATGTTACGCCAGTTGTGAAGATAAGATCTAGAATACTGTCGGCCTTTGCGGGTAATGAAACATGCTGTGTCCGTCCACCCAGTCGTTCACTGGAGACAAACGCAGAAAGGTATTTTAGAGAGGATAAAGAAGAGGAACAAATTCCTGGGGCGCTGAAGTCGTCCGCTGCTAGCTTAGGGCCTGGAACGTCGGCGGCCGCATTAAGCGCCTTAGTTAGTAGTAGGAACTCTGACTGATGCGCACTAGGGGGACGGTAGATGGAACTGATCAGTAAGTCCTGATGCCCGATAGCCACAGTCAGCCAGGTGGAATCTTTTAGGTTGTTAAAGTCAGGGTGATTGTACCATGAGGCCGGAAGGGTCTCTTTTTTGTGTATGAGGCAGCCTCCCCTGCGCTTATTTATTCTGTCTTTCCTGAAAGCATTGTAACCAATTAAAGCAATGTCTCTGTCGTGGGTACTGTTAGTCAGCCATGTCTCAGTGATAAGAATGAAATCATATCTACGTGTAAACACCATCAGGCGCAACGCGTGCACTTTATTTAGTATCGATTGAGCATTTAATAGTGCCAATGAAAATGGCTCAGTAGTACTATCAGGTGAATCTGGATAACTGGAGTATTATCAGAGGTGTAAGATTTGATGTAAAGTGAAATGTCATTGTGAGACAAGAAGGGACGAATGAATGTTGGCCCTTGAGAAACTATGTCCTGTTAAATCTGGTTCATATTCCAGGGTGTTCCAACTTGGTTAGTAGTTGACCCGATAAGCGGCATTCGGTTGCCGGGAATTGAAGAGGCTGTGTAATTTTGGTGGAGGGTATGGTATGGCTGAAGGAAAAACCTGGTAAAATACAAGGTATCTTGTAGGCGATTAGATCGATTCTGTAGTTGGTAGGATGTTGGAAGGCCTAACTTCCAGCTGATATTAAGCCTCGAGATTTTGTCTGAGAAAGTGAGACAGTGGGTGTAAGCCGGTCGGCTTAAGCATTGTATTTACCGGCTGTAAATGGTCAGTCAGGGGTAACTCAGAAAATTGTTGTCTCGCATGGTTCATGTGTACAGTTGGAGGAACAGGTGGCAGGCCAGTACTATAAAAATCAGTTTCGGTTCTATAGCAGTAACCAAGGCAAACTTCATGATGGTTGAGGAACCTTGTTGAACGGGGTAGCGGGGGGTGGTTTTTGATGCCGCGATGTTCTTTAATGGTACTGAGATGAAGAGATTGAGGTCTAAATGAGTTAACCGTACCTCCTGAAGAGTCCGAGCTATGGGGCTATGACAAATCTAGTGGAATAGGATATGGCACCGTGCTGTTATTTTTGGGCATGGCGGGGATCTTATGAGGTGGAATAGGGCTATGTGTCTTCCGTGGACCTCTTCTATTGAGGAGGTTCGCGCCATCGCCGGTTAGAAAAGCCTCTCATTGGTGTCACGCACATCGCTAGTCACTTGGAGGCCTGCAGCCTGTGGACGCAGGGTGGAGTATGAAGGAAAACCAGAGTAACTGGCTTCGAAGTTCGTACCGTAGAGTGGGAATGGAGTGGATGGGTGTTCGAGCCTGACAGAACAAGCTAACGTTGAGTTGAAGAAGCCTAGGTGAGGACGGTTGGACGGACGCATGCGCAATATGTCTGGTTCAACAGTGGCGGAACGTGAACCCGTAGACGGTACCAGCCCTAACGAATTTCTGTTAGGCCAACAAATGAACGAGCTTTTGACGGCTCAAAGCCTAATTTGGGTAACTCCGCTGAAACGGGTTGTTCAATGTTTTCTGGTCACATCTTGGAAATCAGATGCGTGTGACTAGATTTGAGTGCAGTGAAGGCAATAGTTTCCTCCTGTAAGACACTGTTATCTAGAACTGGCACTCGAGTTCTGGCCCGATTCACCGAAACTACTCCTATTTTCTCATTGGATATCTCAACTTGCATCTTTGCAATTGGATAAAACCGCGATTACTACTGTTTCCG